>JALMQS010000681.1:7243040-7460350 GCA_024734495.1 Forficula auricularia | reverse complement strand
TCATAGGTGCTGGGAAAGATAGAGGCTGGGAGAGAGTTCCAGTTCCTTGAAGTCATGGGGATATATGTATTCGCGAATGAAGTGGTCCGGCACTTTTCCAATTTGACCGCAAAAGAGTGTTGGGAGTCGGCAAAACGTGTGCTGCGTGCAAAGTATGCTTTGGGGGGAATTATTGACTTTATCTCATCAGAGCACCTGCCGTGATAGTATCTATAGAAAAGGGAAAGGGCAGAGACATCTCTTCGATGAGCCAACGAGTCGAGGGAGTCGGTGAGGGTAGAATCGTCAATTAGCCTGACGGCTCGTTTCTGAATTGCATCAAGGGTAGCAAGAGAATATTTTGAGGCTCCTCTCCACAGATGAGAGCAGTATTCGAGATAGGGGCGGATTTGGGCCTTGTAGATGGTGAGAAGTTGTGGGGGTTTGTAAAATCGCTTGGACCTGAATAAGAAGCCAATCTTCCTTGCTGCAGATTTCGCCACAGAGGAGATGTGTTCATTCCAAGACAGGTCAGATGCGACAGAGACGCCCAACATGGATAGGCTGTCACACATTTTCAGGGTATTCGAATCGAAGTGAATATCAGGGAAATCTCTATTTTCGCGCCTAGAAATTAGACAACATTGAGTCTTATTTGAATTAAAGTTAACTAAATTTTGAGAGCCCCATTTATTCAGATTGTCTAGGTCGAGAGTAATTGAGGAGGCAATATTGATTCGATTATTCGGGAGAGAGGGTTTGCCGTGTAGAGTGCTATCGTCGGCGTAACAATGAGTGGGGTTTGCCGTTTGATCAATAAGGTCGTTTATATAAATAAGGAAGAGTGTGGAGGAGATTACAGAGCCTTGGGGAACACCAGAGTTTGTAGAGAACGATTCAGATGATGTTCCATCCACCACAACTTTTATACTTCGGTTTGTCAGAAAGCTTTCTATCCATTTGCGAAGTGTTGGTGTGAATCCAAAGGCTGGCAGTTTGGCAAGAAGATTTTTGTGCCAAACCTGGTCAAAAGCTTTGGAGATATCAAGGGCTACAGCGAGGGTTTCTTTTCCGGCCTCTAGAGTATTGTTGAAGGTGTGGGTGACATAGGTTAAGATGTCGCCTGTGGAACGATTTTGTCTGAATCCATATTGCCTATCGTGAATTAATTTATTGTTTTCTAAGTGATGAAGGACGTGTTGGTTTATGACTAATTCCATTAATTTGGAAAGAACAGAGGTGATCGAGATAGGCCTGTAATTAGAGATTTGAGATGTGTCTCCTTTTTTAGGAATAGGTGTGACTCTGGCTATTTTCCAGCTTTTGGGGAATATGCCCGACTCGTAAGAGAGTTGGAATAGCTTGGATAAGATAGGGGCAAGTTCAGGGGCGCATTTTTTAATGAGAATTGGTGGGATGTTATCCGGGCCTGCGGCGGATTTGGAATTTAATTTATTAATGGCTTTTATGATTATTTGGGGCCTGAAAATTATTTTGTTCATGAGGTTGGTTTGGGGGGTATAAGTGGGCGGGTTAAGCCCTTTGTCATCTAAAGTGGAGTTAGTTGCGAAATAGGATGCTAGTGATTCGGCTTTTTCAGCGGGGGTCGTGGCTACTGAACCATTTGGGTGAAAGAGGGGCGGAAGTGAGGGGGACGCGAAATTTCTATTTATTGCCTTGTGTAACGAGAAAAAGGCCCGTTTTCCATTGGGGCAAGATGCGAGACGGTCAGCTATCCTCTGGTCGAATGATTTCTTTGCCTCAGAGATGATTTTTTTGCATGAGCTTCGCGACTTGGTAAATGCAACTCGGTCGCATTCTAGCTGTGAAAGTTGCCATTTCTGAAAATATTTGTTTTTTTTACGGACGGAATCTGCGCATTGTCTACCAAACCAAGGCTTAGAATCCTTGTTCCCTTTAATCAATTTTGAGGGGATATAGGTTTCTAAGCCTATTTGAATTGCCTCGTTAAGGGCGTCTGCGAATTCTGAAGCGTTTTTATCTCTGATGCAGAGTTCATTCCACTGGTAAGCGGCAAAAAAGTTACGCATGTCATTCCAATTAATGTTATCGTTATCGACTAGCCATATTTTTCTGGGGTTGGAGTGGGGTGACGGGGGTTTTGGTAAATTGGCGGAGGTTTTAATTTTTATCAGATTGTGGTCAGATTTACCTAAAGGGGCCGAAATTTTTGCTTCATAGGACGAAGGGTGGGAAGTGATGAAAAGATCGAGAAGATTGGATTTTTCATTGGCTTTGTCTGGGATTCTTGTGGGGCCGTTAATAATTTGTGTGAGGCCACATGCCGTTGAGAAGATTTCAGCGTCGGAGCCTGCGGGGGAATTATGGCTAGAAAATTTTAGCCAATTTTTGTTGTGGACGTTAAAGTCACCTAGGAAAGATATTTCAGAAGATGGAAATTCTTTCAGGATATTGCAATGGCACTCAAGGAGGTAGTCAAAAAATTGTTTGTATCTGGGGTCTTTGGGGGGCAAATATATTATGCAGAAGAATTTAGTTGAGTGGCCTAACGTGATTTTGATCCATATGGCATCGAATTCATTGGATTCTAGATTAGTTAAACGCCTACTAGGGATGTCCTTTCTAATATAACAGCAGACACCTCCTTTTTTTCGAAATTTTGAATGAAGTGTATAGTTTTCGAATTGGTAGTCACGACCGTTAGATTTATTCGCGTCAATTATAGTTTCGGATAGGCCTAAAAGAGCAGGTTTTTCATGTTCGAGATGTTGAAGTACGTCGTGTAAATTCGAATTGCGAGATAGACCGCGAATGTTGCAGAAATTGATTTTAATTGATGTCATTAGTAAGGAGAGTTTGAGGTGGAAATGAAAAGGGTGACAAGAAAAGTAAAGATAAGAGAGCCGGTAAACCAATTAAAACTCCGAACTTGGATATATTTTTGAATATATTCAATATCAGTGAGCTCTTAGAAATTGGACAGTGGTTTTCCACCGGGCGATTTGAAAAGGTTTAAATCTACCACTTGGATTGATTGTTAGTAAGGGGAAAATTATGAGCTATTTAATAAATTGCTAGATTAAGTCTTAAATTAATTAAAACTAGTTGATGTTGTTAGTGGGGAGAAGAATTATTTGTTATTAATTTAGATACTAGATTTTATAATAGATATATTTTAAATTATAAGATTATTGTGTATAGAGATTATTATATAATTATTATAAAACAATTAATATTTAAGGACCGTGCAATAATAAGAAAATGATATTAATAAAAAGATAATGAGAATTCGATTGAAAAAAGTTAAGGTAATATTTAAGATTTAAAATAAGATATTAGTTGAGTTTATTATAGAACAATTAATGTTTAGAAACTGTGTAATAATAGAACATATAATATTAATAAAATGAAGTTTATTTAAAAATATATATATTATGTATTTTAGAAATGAAAAAAATGAGAAAACGAATTAGAATTAAAATTAAAAGTAAGATGACTTGAAATTGAAACAGTTTAATATTGAATGTTCGGAAATAAAATATTCGATTGAAAAAAGTTAAGGTAATATTTAAGATTTAAAATAAGATATTAGTTGAGTTTATTATAGAACAATTAATGTTTAGTAATAGAACATATAATATTAATAAAATGAAGTTTATTTAAAAATATATATATTATGTATTTTAGAAATGAAAAAAATGAGAAAACGAATTAGAATTAAAATTAAAAGTAAGATGACTTGAAATTGAAACAGTTTAATATTGAATGTTCGGAAATAAAATATTTAAATCGGAATGTTCAGATATAATATTTGTATATCGGATGGAAAATATTTGGGCGAAACAGTTGTTGTCAAAAGCTGAATTTGGTTGTTTGTTTAGGGTAGGGTGGGTTGACTAACACCTATCGCCCCCTTTTCATTTTCAATGTATGGCTAATTTTAATTTGAAGTAAAGTGTAAATAATAAAGCAGTTGTATTATTTTAGCTGAGTATTTCAGCTGAGTATTGACGACACTTCTTCTTTGAATCCATAGTGCATGAACTTCTACTGACTTAAAAACTGACTTGCTTGTGTCTTGAAAATTGATAGACTTTTTGAGTGGAAATTCACAAAAAACTTGAATCTTCTTTGAATCCTTAATCACAAGGCCGTTAAAAATATTGAAGCCTGCTTATTTTCTAGAAATTACTCTCTTGGAAAATTCCCACGCAAAGTCGAAATTTAGAAAAACCCCAATCAATGAATTTATTATTGACATCTGGTGTTTCCTTTAGACTTCTTAACCCAACTCTAAATGCCGCGTTCACAACAGTATGTTTCTTTCTAATTTATTAGAAATTTAAATATTTTTTCTAAAAAATATTAATATAACATTATTTATATTTGCGAATGAAAATTACATTTAACAACTCGCAAAGGAAGTGATTCCATTTCTTTGCACGTGAGTGTATTTTAATTTTTCCCCCTTTGAATACTCATCGCCCCCAACCGCCCCCACTTATTTATCGCCCCCTGATAACCGAAATCGCCCACTTGGGGGCGATCGCCCCCAGGTTGGGAAGCCACTGGTCTAAGAGCTAGTGAACATTTTGGACGATTATTTCAGAATGCAAATAATATATCCCATACTGTAGTGTGATCAGCACACACCCCGAAAGTGAAATTCTTACTGGAATCCAGTTTATTTTAGGAGTAAATGACCATTGAAGATATTAAAAATATTGTAAATACAAGTAATTTCAGAATGGTAAAATTTAATTTCACAACATTCCCAATGACAATACTTACTATTATGTGATAGAACAAACAAAAAAAGGACGGGTATGGAAGTTTATATTTTAAAATTTTTTAAATTTCTCTAATTTATTTATTCATTAAAGATTCCCGTTGCTCAAAAATATACAGATGAGAAATACAAAATATCGTGATTTATATAGAAATTTCCATTAATTGATCATAAGAATTGAAGATTTCGTTATTTTGTCATTGATCATTTAATCAGAACTTGACCAAATTAATTCTGGACCATCCCTAATCTACCCGCTTTCCAATAAAAAAACAATCATCGAAATCGGTCCACATGGTAAAAAATTATCGTTGAACATAGATAAAAATTTTTTTCAGAAATTATAAAAGTTTGCGGAAAGGTAACTAAGCTAAGTAGTCATTATTTATAAGAATATCTAAACATTCCATTTGAAGTGGTGAGGAGTTCACAAATTACAATGAAGAAGTCTTCAAAATGAGCACCTGGGTTTTGAAGATTTGAAGATCATAAGTGCCGGGAAAGATGGAGGCCGGGAGAGAGTTCCAGTTCCTTGAAGTCATATGACAAAAGTATTGGCGAATGAAGTGGTCCGGCACTTTTCTAATTTGAAGAGTTCCATTATTTTGTCATTGATCATATCATCAGAAATTGACCAAATTAATATGGGACCACCCCTAAGGTATCTTTTTTCCAATAAAAAAAATTATCGAAATCAGTCCACATGATAAAAAGTTATTACTGAACATAGGTACTTATTAAAAAAGAAAAAAATCTAGAAATGATAAAAGTTAGCGGAAAGGTAACTAAACTAAATATTTATCGTCATTATTTAAACATTCCATTTGAAGTGGAGAGGAGATCAAAAATTACAATGAAGAAGTCTTCAAAATGAGCTGGTTCTTTTTTAAAAGTTTTTCGCTATTTTATTTAATTTTCCAATTTATTACACCTTTCTTACAATGAAAAAGAAAAAACTTTGTTATTAAAAAAAAAAAAAAAAAAAAGAAAATTGTAATTGGAAAACTTCAATTTCTTCATATTTCAGGGTTTTATTAGAATTAAAATTATTTTAAAAATATTACTTTTTAATATTTTTATGTTAATACGTAATTAACAGGGGCGGGCGGTGATTATTCAGCCAGAGGATGCTGTCCTAAAAAAGGACCCTTCATTTTTGAAAATTTCATTTTAATTTAATCGATAACCGCTTAATATGAATCAAATTTAGGGAACACGGTGTTGGTTTATAGTGAAACATTGTTAAAATTAAATTAGGTTGGAGTTGGAGGTGTTTCACAAGAAGAAAAATTAAAATACAAAGATTTTTTTTAGTTTACTCTATATATTTCGAGCTCTAATATCGTCAGGAGAACATTGACTGAAGATAACATAAAATAATGAACAGAATTTATTTTAATATGATGGACAGTTATTTATGACTTAGTGTAAATATGAAAGAATTATCAGGGGATGGGATGGCCTTAGAGCCGAAAGAACAGATGGAGCGGACAGAGGGCTAAACTGGGAATAAAGAAAAGATATTTATACTTGGAAGTTGCCGAAAATTCAGGAGAACATTGACTGAAGATAACATAAAATAATGAACAGAATTTATTTTAATATGATGGACAGTTATTTATGACTTAGTGTAAATATAAAAATATAAAAATATAAATATAAAAAAAAATCTTTGTATTTTAATTTTTCTCCTTGTGAAACACCACCAACCTAATTTAACGCTTAATATAATTTTTTAAATTTCACATTAGATTTTTTTCATTTGATATTAAAGATAGAGCGGACACTCTATCTTCTCTTTGACTTTTTTTTTAATGCAATCGAATGCAAGAAGGGGTGCACCAGTAAAGATTCAGCCCCTATGGATCTCGAGAGACCCTTGCATTACCGAAGAGAAGGGAACGTTGATTAAGTGAGAGGGTGTAGACGTAGGTGTTTATGCTCTCGGGTTTTGAAGGTTTGAAGATTATAAGTGCTGGGAAAGATGGAGACTGGGAGAGAGTTCCAGTTCCTTGAAGTCATGGGGATATACGTATTGGCGAATGAAGTGGTCCGGCACTTTTCTAATTTGACCGCGAAAGAGTGTTGGGAGTCGGCAAAACGCGTGCTTTGGGGGGAATTATTGATTTTATCTCATGAGACCACCTGCCGTGATAGTATCTATAGAAAAGGGAAAGGGCAAAGACATTTCTTCGATGAGCCAGCGAGTCGAGGGAGTCGGTGAGGGTAGAATCGTCAATTAGCCTGACGGCTCGTTTCTGAATTGCATCCAGGGTAGCAAGAGATTATTTAGAGGCTCCTCTCCATAGTGAGAGCCGTATTCGAGACAGGGGCGGATTTGGGCCTTGTAGATGGTGAGAAGATGTGGGTTCTTGAAAAATCGCTTGGACCTGAATAAGTAGCCAATCTTCCTTGCTGCAGATTTCGCCACAGAGAAATGACTATTTCCAGGGGCAAGTAAAAATAATCCAAAAATATCTTAGTTGCTCTGTCTGAGTACTTTCAATAAACATTTTTTTGATTAAATTGAAAGTTTTTTGCCGAGAGTAGCAGAATTTTTATATATTAAAGGAGACAATAAAAGAGTGTGTCTTCTGCTGGAATTATAAATTTTATTTATTTATAACGAGACTATAGTTTCGAGGGCTTTAGCCCTTTTCATCAGTCTATTACAATGTATTCACAGGAATTAATTTATGAATTCATAGAAGACACACTCTTTTATTGTCTCCTTCAATTTTTTTTGATTGCTATAAAATAATTAGTATGGATGTAAAAAATTACGATTCCTATGGTTTGGTAGTACGGCTTGCCTCTTTGTTTTCATTATCATAATATTTTGCCTATCTAATTATAAATATTTTTTTTGACATTCTAATAATAATGTATTTAAAAAAAATAAGGATTTATTCGTTTTTTTTTTTAAATTTTCGCGTATCCAGTTTTTTTGATGTTGTAGTGTACAAATAGATGGTAGGCAGCGCCGTCCGGTCTTGCGGTAGACATACCCTTAACTAATCTGCCAATCCAGTTGTCTAAATACCAGGTACTCCCAGGATCGAGGTGCGACTATTAAATGGCTGGACTGATGCTGTGGCTAAGCGCAATCAAATGCTTCTGCCAAAATATCTTTTAGTTAATCATTCACAATTAATTTTTTTATTCAATTTATAGATTTTAAATGAAAGTCAGACGTCGAGTACATGTAAACTAATTTACTTTCAAACTCATATAATCAAAGTATTTTCCATAAAATAGCGAAAATGATTCAAATATGAAATTCTATTAATAATCTAACGTTAAAAAGTTCCATACATTTTAAATTAAAGCTAATCAAAATGAAGCTACGTTCTGAGATTTTATCGCGTCCACAGCCACTGGTAATCACAATATTTATATTAAAATTCTAACTAAAATTTTAACTCCACAATATTTTGATTTAAATCTTGTTGTAATCCAAAGAGAAATAATTTATTATTTCTTCATACGCTTAAAATTTCAAGCGGGTATATTTTTTTTTAAATCTAGGTCAAAAATAACTTATACTTTTGATGTTATAAATAAAAATTCTACATGGAACTCATAGAATATTAAATTTTATTCTAAAGCGAAATATTTAATTTTGCACATGGATATTACTTCTTCTCTTGGTTGTCTAATAAAGTTTTATGTTTTTGTAAAGAGCAAGGGCGGAGCGAACGAGAATATCCGCAGAGTTCCAAGTCAACGAAAGGGGAAAAAAGTAAAAAAAAAAGAAAGAAAAAAGAAAAAAAAGAACCTTCTAGGGAAGGATCGAAGTTGGAATAGAGTTTTTTTTCTCTTTTATTTCAGTCATAATAGAGTTAAAACTTTACAGATACCAACTCTGTAAATAATTTACATTTTTTCCTCGTCTTCTGATGTCTGTTAATCGTTTGAAACGGATGTTTCCCGAACAGACATTAGTGAAGTAACTAGGGAGGGGACATATAGAAGAGAGGCTTGATGGGTCGAGAAAAAACCTCGGAGGGGAATTGTGAAGAGGATTTGTGCCGCACAAGGCTCGGCGAGGCCCCCCGGGGGGACGGGACGGGGGTCACCCCCCACCTAAAAGGTTCAGAACCCTCGCTGCTGGCAGACACACACAGCACACAGCAGGAACCTGGGAACCCTTGTCCCGTCCCCCCCTCGGCCCCCCAGCAACTGGAACCTCCAGCTGCTATTCCGGTCCTTGAGCTCGGGAAACGAAAACACCAGACTTTCACCAACACAGACTACCTAGAATGAAAAACAAGAGGCGAACACTTTACATAATAACTCTTTTTTTTTTATTTTATTTTACTTTTTTTTAGAACAAAAGTTCAATGGCACCGCTGGGGGTCATCACCCGTAAATAACAAATTACGGTTAATCAGAAAATCAATACAAAAGAAAAGGTATCTCGTTTGGTTTTTGTTAATGTTTTAATTATGCCTGTGTTCCGAAACAAATCAAAAAATAACAAATAAACACACACACATATCAATTGGATTCATTACCATTTTCATTAATCATGATAAACCGGTTTTAGGAGGCCCGCAGGCATTGTCAGATGAATGGGATGGAATTATGGGCGCAGGCGGCGTTGCCAAATAGACGCAGCGATCAATGCGGGACTTTGAACTTAACCCAACTTCGGGGTGGGAATTGGATGCTATTTTGTTGGGGGAAAGGAAGGGATTTTGGACGGGGATTCGGCACAATCTCTAATTGAAGCTGAAAATGATGATGCATGAAGAGGAGAGCCCGCCTCGCCATTGGGCCCCCACCTAGTTTCAACTTGAGCACCCCTGGATTCTGGTGGGGATGCATGGTTCAGTATTGATCCTAGTAAACCAACCAGGGTGCTGCCTCAAAACAACCAACTCTGAGCTGAACCAAATTGGACCGTCGTTCCCGATCAATAGAGCAGCAGCTAGCGACGAGGTTTTTGGTTCACAGACACTAAAACATAATCAACTTTATGGGTGTGTGCGTGAATTGTATATGTTTTGTGTACATGTACACGTGTTGTTTTCATTTACCAATTACTATCTAAAAAAAAAAACAAATGACAATCTGAAATTCAGATCAAAATGAATAAATTATATATGTAGATAAATGTGGCAACATTGCAATTAGAAAATGTACATTTACAACATTCAAGATTGATTTCCATAATAGACAAAGAAGGCAATTATCTTTCTTGGTGATTTCAGTCAAGGAATAAACAGTTGGACGCTAATGAGAAGCCGCTTTCTCATTAATGGGATCTCTCCCCCTGCTTAGGGGGGACGCAGCCGGGCTCTCACCTCCCCTAACGATATACAGAACTTCTAACAAATGGAATATATATAGATATAGATATATTTATGATATCATCTATCCCACTCGCTTTTGTGTAAATATATATTTCCAGTTTTACATCATAAAAAAAGGGGAGGCGTCGGGAGACCAGGGAGGGGATTGTGGAAATGGTAGGGGGAAATACCGACTCCATATTTTTATATAAACGGGCTTTCATTTATGCCGAAGGAGAGAAGGGGAAATTAATGATTGCCATGTTGCCGCCCAACTTCTCGTCTCCCCACTACAGAAGGTCATATCCCCACCACAACCGGATAACCGTGGGGAGTTGGAATGATCTGCTGGCTGCTGAGTCGGCGTGACCTCGAATTGCAGCCAGCAGAACTGAAACCAGCCAACGCGATATTCTATACGATTTAGAAATATATTCTTTCCGCTTTATTCTATATACACCACCGCGATTCCCCATGAAAAATGGGACGGAATATATTATCTACAAGAGTTTTTCTTTAAAAAAATTATCATCACTAATTAAACATTTTTGGAAACAACAGTTTTAAATAAAAACACTAAAATATAGTGAAAATCTATTTTAACAAATACAGATTTGTTTTAGTCATAATTTTACATCCCATGAAAAATGGGGCTATAATCTAAAATTTAATTAAAAATGATATTTTCTATCTTATTATATTAAACGATCAATTCTTGTAAGCATATATAGTACCTGGAGGCACCGAGCGATGCTCGGTAACTTTTTCCTTCAGTTAAAATCTTTATTTTAATATTATTTTTAATTTAAAATTCTGATAAAAATGTCGATTTTTATTTGAGAGCCGTTTTCAAATTAAAAAAAAAATACAAAATATATATAGTATTCGCCCACTCTGAACCCCCCCCCCCCCACCTCCGCCTCCACCCATCTCGACCCCACCCCCGGATCCTCCACGTCCTGCACCTGTTTTGATTCAACCACATGATTCATTTTTATTCATCCAATTGTTAATAAATACAACCTATCAAAATATGTTATTTTTTATGAAAATTGAGTTCTGCTTTATGCAAAAGATATTTTTAATTAAATTCTTGATTATTTTTTATTCTATTAAATAAATAAGGTTCTTTTTTTTATAAATTTTATTAAACCAATTATTTTACATTAATTAATGTATACATTGTATTTTTGCTTCGATTCCGGAGATTACTTCTCCACCATCGAGTGTCCTTATTCATCTTTAGTCCTTGTTTTTAATAAGAGGAAAAATCTAATTAGATAAAAAACCTCTTTTCCGATAATTATTTCAATTCCATTATTCCCCAATCAAGTCGATTGGTTTATCCTCCCTCATCCCCCACCATCCTCTTCCATAAGGTTCTTTATAAAAACAATTATAAATACGATATAAAACGATTATTAATAATTCTAACGTTTAATCACAATAGTTCTTCAAGGGGTTTGAGAACAATGAATTAAGCCAACCCATTGTCTGCCTGGGTACAAAAGTAAAAGAGTAACCTTTTTTAAAACCATAAGAATGGGATTTGTCTACCTGAGAATAATTAATTTGTTTACGAGAAAAATCATCAAAAATGAGACCGTGACAGATCGAATTGTCACCCCAAAAACCCCCTAACCCGTGAATTTCATCAAAATCGGTAGAGCCGTTTTCAAAATAGAACTAAGATACAAATATATAAACAAATCTTATATATATAAAAGCCCTTGTCAGACAGTACCCGTGGCGCTGTCAGGTGAACATGTGGGAGAAAAAGCAACTAATATTCAATGACAGTTGCTAGATTGTCAAATTTTTCAAATAAAACATCTCTATTCTCTATATACATTATATCTTTAATATCTCTATATAGCTTAGAATATTAGATTTACGGCGTGTCTCATTTGAAATTTTAGTAGACAAATTTATTAATTTTAAATATATTAATATAAATTTAATTTTTGGAAATAATTCATACCACGAAAATTGATTTTTTTTTTGAATTTAAGAAAAATATAAATTCTTGAAATTTTAGTAAACAAATTAATTTTAAAATATATATATTATATATATTTAATTTATAATATACGTTTTAATGAGATATGATTTAATGGGATAATGAGATTAATTCTTAATTTATTACTGCGCGGTTCATTTGAAATTTTAGTAGATAAATTAATTTTAAAATTATTATATATATTTCATTTAGAGACACTTTTTAGATAAATTTAAATATTGAAATGTATTATTAAAAAAGAAATAGGTTTCCAACCGATCGGGAACTTCGAGAGAAATGGTTGCATGCTCTAATAAAGTATTTATAAAGCATTTAATGATATTTTTCATCTTTCTTTGATCAATATTCATTATTCAAAAAATATTTTTTTCATAACATATAATTAGGGACAGCTAATAATCACATCTCGAGGCGCTGCCCGCCAGGGCCACTAGCCCGGAGGTCCGAGCGGTGCCGGGTTTGCCGTAGGCACGCCAGGTAATGCTCGTATATATATAAAAAACAATTTTTGCTCGTTTAATAAGAGTAGATATATACCATAGGTATATATAGAATCGGTTTCTCGAAAACGGCTCTAACGATTTGGATTAGGGTTAGGGGGTTTTTGTGATGACAATTCGATCTGTGACGGTCTCATCTTCGGCTAAGTTGTTTTTGATGTTTTTTTTTAATTGAAATAATTATTCACAGGTGTTTGTTTGAATAATTTTTTTTTTTGGCTTTTCGCCCTTTCTAGCTGAAAGCCGATTTGCAATACTACCTATTATTTTTTTTAAATTAGTCTCTATCCCGGGGTCAGATTTTAGCCGGATGCCTCGAGTCGTATTCGAACCCGGGTCCACTAGGTTAGCAGGCTGGCACGCTACCCCTACCCTAACCCGACCCCCATAAAAATTTATAATTACAATTTTCTTTTAGTATAATTAATTGGTTATTTTATTTTAAATTCTATTAATAGATCATTATAAATATTATTAGATATTTATTAGAATTTGCCAATTTATTTAATTAAAGGTATTTTCTTTAAAATAATTTTTTAGAATTTTATTTTCTTAAAAAATCCGACAATTCGAAGGATCGTGCTTCCTTCTTCAGGATTTAAAAGAGTCAACGAAAGAACCTCCGTGTATATTAATATTATTTTTAATTGCAATTCCATTCAAAACTTTGTGGCCAGTATTATGTCTTATGATTGCGGGTGTAAATGTTGGTAAAAATATAAATTAAGTTTTATTTCAATTTTATTTTATTTTGGCTGCGATTAAAAATCGACATTTTTATCTGAATTTAAAATTAAAAATAATATTAAAATGTCGCTTTTAAATGAATCAAAAAAATTACCGAGCATCGCTCGGTGTTCCTGGTGCTATATTTAATATACGATTCATAAGAAGTTCAATTCTCGGTGAAAATAAAATTTTATTTTAATAAGGATTTCCTTTAGAAAATTTTTTGATTCGAATAAACTTGTAACTGTATAACTGAAATTTTTACCAATCATCATTCATTTTGCGTTTTAAGAAAGGGGATTGGGTGGGACTGTGGTTTCGTGACGGGGGAGGAGTAAAAAATGTGTGAGCCTCTCCACATAAGTTCACGGAGGAAGTGAAACTTTAATTGAAAAATCCACTAATAGTTCATGGCAAATAAAATTTATTAAAATTAGGAAATTTAAATTATTATTTTAAAACCCACTAATTGTTCATGATAAATAAAATTTAATAAAATCAGAAAATTTAAATTATTAATTTAAAATCAGGGCTTGTCTCTTATTTCCCCTCTATTGAGTAATTTCTCCTTTATTGTAACAAAAATTCAAACAGATACGTCGCTAAAGAAGTTTCACTTCAAAAATGTCCGGAATCAACGTGAGGTATTTTATTGACGGCCTCTTAAGTATTTCTAAATTGATTCATAAATTAAATGAATAAATTTTTTATTTCACAATCAGAGGCTTACCATAAAATACATACTCAACAAAGGGGGTCGTATAGCTTAGGTAGGATAAAAGGAATCAGAGCAAACGTGACCTCACATATACTCGTATACATTATACATCCACCAAAAATATTATTGAAAAATTTTGTTTTAACGAGAGTAGGAGTGTTTTTGATTCATAAAGAGAAATTATTGAGATTGTTCTCAGCTTGATAGAAATAAATAAATAAATAAACATATATATAGCCGGTAGCGAGCGGATAAAGTCATCGATTCTGCATTTATTATGCGAAAACAATTTGATTCCTAGCACCTGCTCCAGAAATGCCTAGGCTGAACCCAGGCATCGCCCTTTTCCCGAGGCTTTTTGGTTTCACTATTTTCATGAGTACGGATAGCTCCGGTAGGGGAAGGGACGCCACTCCTTATCGGCTCTCAAGGTGCCGTACCCCTCATTATTATTATTATTTATTTATTTTTACTCAATTTATATACAGAGTGAGTAACGGGAAACGGATGTTTTTCAGGAAAGCATAACTCTGCGGATTTTTCACAATAAAATATTTTATTTTCATAGGAACAATCACTAAACTATGCCCCATTATTGAAAATGCTTATGATCAAAAAATTATGTCTGACAAATGATGGCCATTTTTACGAATACAAATTCGAAGGCCCTCTCGAAAGTTTGCACGTCCACTATTGCCAAAGTTTCTTCAAAGCCCTATGCAGCGAATTTCCCACAAAGACCTATGGGGCTTCACCCGTATAAAATTACGATAGTTGAATGAGCGAGATTACCAACAATGTCTCACTTTTTGCCAAACAATGCTTGACATGTTTGAAGAAAATGAGGATTTGACCATCATTCAGCGTTGGTCTATTATTTAATATTTTACAGTAGCCTATATTCCCAGTCAAATATTGATTTTTCTTGACCATGGCGGTTTCCTGCCTATTTAGTTATTTATTTTTTATTCCTTGACTATGGCAACTTCCTGTCTACTTATTTATTTATCTGTTTTTTTGATTATTTATTTTTAAGTAATTTAACTTCAATTTCTTCAAACCCAGTGACATATTCAAACTATTTATTTCCTGTTTTATTTATTTGTTTATTTATTTAATCTTTCCAGTGTATTTATTTATTTATATTATTTGGACGACATTGCGGTATTCATTTTTTTTGTTATTTTTTATTCTTGGTTGCAGTATACTAAGGTTTCACACCGTTCTGCTCTGGCCACACCCTGAGCCACTCAACCGGATCAGGAGTGGGAGGATCGGAGGGCTATAAGGGAAGATGTGGAGGCCCTTAAAAAAAATAAAATGATAATAATGAGCGGTGAGCTCATTTTTATCGAGAGCGTCTTCGAATTTGTGTTCTCGAAAATGGCCATCATTTGTCAGTTATCATTTTTCGCTCATAAGTATTCAATAATGGCATAATTTAGCGATTGTTTCTATGAAAAAAAAATATTTTATTTTGAAAAATCTGCAGAGTTATGCTTTCCTGAAAAACATCCGTTTCCCGTGGCTCACCCTGTCTGTATATTTGTTTTTAAATATTGGTTGCGATCAGATTAGATCGTGTCCGATATGAATCGAACTTAACACCTAAAAGCGATAAATTCCTCATATAGGAAAGTTTTGGGATATTTGTAAGTTGTACCCGTGAAAACTGAATAGACTAGTTCTAGAATAGAAGGTTAACTTTCTAGAAACTTCAAAATAAAAGAGATAAATTTTTATAATGTAATCATGTGGATAAAGTAATATTTCATTGAGAGTAAATAAACTAAATAAATAATGTTATCATGAATACGTATTTATTTAGGATCCCACTGGGACCTCATTTCTTTTTATCTATAGTGAAATTGTGATATAATAAATATAAAAAAGAAAATGTCCAAATACCACATTAATCTAAAGTGAAAAAAACTATTATATAGATATATATAAAAACTTATCAGAAATAAAAAATTCACTTGAATTAATTATTTGAGTTGTCAAAATGATTTATAATGTAGATAAATTCCACATTTTCATGGATAAATTTTAGTAGTTTTTAAGGAATTTGGTGTTGGTACTTGGTGAAACATTTTTTAAAATTATTGGATAAAAATACTTGGTAGGTTTCACATTCTTAATGTGAAACCTACCAAATATTTTTTATCCGATAATTTTTAGATTGTAATTCAATAAAATAATTACGGAAATAACCTTTTTTACATGTTTTGTATTAGGTTCACCTGTATGTATGTATGTATGTATGTATGTATGTATCTATCTATCTATCTATCTATCTATCAATGTGACTTTTGTTCTGTTAAATTCCGAAAACTTTCCTCTCTAAAAATAATTAAGACTAAAAGTAATAATTTTTATAAAAAATAAAATAAAACCAACTTCAAAAAAACTAAATGCAACAAATGAATGAACTCAAAAATCAAATAAAAATGCACTAAAAGGTATAAAATAATTATCTAATTTATTTACAACTAAACGACGAAATATTAACATGAAATTACTTTTTGAAGTCGGTGCCAAACATATACATTTTATGAATCGAACTCGACGGATCTTACTTACTATGAATGGCGAGTACCCTCGCTTTTATAGTTTGTTTAGCACCGACTTCAAAAAGTGATTTCATGTTAATATTTCGTCTTTTAGTTGAAAATAAATTAGATAATTATTTTATACCTTTTAGTCCATTTTATTTGATTTTTGAGTTCTTATTATTTTATTTGTTGCATTTAATTTTTTTAAAGTTGGTTTCATTGTTTTTTTATAGAAATTATTTTTTTTTCTTTTTTTAGTGATGTTAATAATAGTGTCTTAATAATATTTTGGATCTCGTAAGAGAAAGCTTCGGGCGAATGAATCAGAAAATGATAATAAAATTCAATTCATAAATAGAGAAATTTTCTCGAAACGTTAGCGGGTTTTAAATGAATGTTTTAAGATTTTTTTTATAAAAGATTTTATTTATTATAATTTTGATTATTTGCTCATAAGAATTGGAGATTTAAGTTATTTAATCATTGGTCATATCATCAGAATTTGACCAAATTAATATGGGACCAGCCCTAAGGTACCCACTTTCTAATAAAAAAAGAATCACCGAAATCGATCCACATGGCAAAAAGTTCTCACTGAACATACATAAAATAAATAAATAAATAAGTAGTTAGGTATCTTGACTACTTGGATACTGATCCAAACACAGAAAGAATGAGTAAAATCGGTTCATAAACAAAGAAGTTATGCCTGAACAAACATAACAAAAAGGTCATATACCATTGAAATTTATATTTTTACCAATCGGAAACTAGACTGAACCCAATGCAAAAAAATCATTCAGGTAACATAGACACAAAAAAATTCATTCAATTGAGAACCTCCTCCTTTTTTGAAGTCGGTTAAAAAAATTATATTAAAAAAAACTAAAAAACATGCTTCTGAAAAATACAAAATAATGTAATACTTAATCAAAAAGCGTGGGACACTTTGTCGAAATTAATTAAAAGTTTCTGCGCCCCACACTTTTTGATTAAGTAGGTATTACATTATTTTGTACTTTTTAGAAGCATGTTTTTTAGTTTTTTTAAAATATAATTTATTTTCTTTGGGTTATTCATAGCTTATCTAGTGGGACAAATCCCTGAGGTTCCACTGATCCAAGTATATGTAGAGATAGGGGGCTTAATATCTAGAATCCCCTTTAGACTCCCCCGACTCTTCCAGAGAGTGAACGAGACTAAATATAGGCTCATCTTGTTTCCTTCTATTTTCTTATTCGAAATTTTGATTAATATTAGTTTCGGAACTAAGTTTTGATCAAACAAAAGAATTTCTTAATTTTAAAGTTTTTTTTTTTTTTTAATGATATTGATGTGAGAAGGAGATACACCAGAAGGTGGATCCCCTAAAGGCCTGTATGGGCTGGCCCCTCCATCGTGAAAAGAACAAAGTAGAAGGAAAAGAAGCCGGGATCACGAGCCAATCTGAGAAACTTAGATACAATTCAATATCCAATTTACTAAGGTTTTAGGGGCTTCGAGCAGTGGTAAATTCTCCGCGCGATAAATTCGGTTAAATTTATCTCCCACTTAAAAGTATTAAAATTACACTGCTCGACAAAAATTAAACAAAAATTTGTATCCGTAAACCTAACAATGAATTCCAGTAGAGTTTTATACGCTGATTATCATGCAATTTCCCGATTTTTTACAACAGGTCAGAGTTTTGAAATATTATCGGTCAAAACGACGAAAAAGGCCATTTTGACCTATTTTCGAGTCCCATTAAATATTAAACAGGTATATTTGAAATATTTTTGTAATTAATATATTAAATAATATTTAATATATCAAAGTGAGCTGTTTTTGACCACGTTTTTAAACAATATATATATATATATGGTATTCCTTCTCTCCCTTCATCTAAGAGTGTTCTTCACCACGAAGCCTACTCCATAAATGTGTTGAGATGGATGACCACTGTAATATATTGTTGAGTTGCCCAAGTTAGCTTCTCCATCATTAGTCCATCTTACTTCTTGTAGAGCACATATTTCGATTTGATACCTCTCTAATTCAATTATTGCAGATTGTATTGCACCAGTTTTATATAGAGTTCTAGTATTCCAAGTTCCAATTCTCATTTCCATTTTTCTTTGCCGGGTCCGTTTCCGATTAATCAGTCCAATATCCGAGGCTTTTCTTAGAGGTTCCTGAACCAGCAATTTTTTTTTAAGATTTAGCTGACTCCAATAGCCTCAACTATGCTGGATCATACCTAGATGGATCATATCTTTTTCATTACTCTTGGTCCAGATTTAAGATTTAGCCTCAACCATGCTGGATCATACCTAGATGGATCATATCTTTTTCATTATTCTTGGTCCAGATTCAAGATTTAGCCTCAACCATGCTGGATCATACCTAGATGGATCATATCTTTTTCATTTCTCTTGGTCCAGATTTAAGATTTAGCTGACTCCAATAGCCTCAATCATGCTGGATCATACCTAGATGGAACATATCTTTTTCATTTCTCTTGGTCCAGTTTTAGCTGACTCCAATAGCCTCAATCATGCTGGATCATACCTAGATGGAACATATCTTTTTCATTTCTCTTGGTCCAGATTTAGCTGACTCCAATAGCCTCAATCATGCTGGATCATACCTAGATGGAACATATCTTTTTCATTTCTCTTGGTCCAGATTTAGCTGACTCCAATAGCCTCAATCATGCTGGATCATACATAGATGGATCATATCTTTTTCATTTCTCTTGGTCCAGATTTAGCTGAATCCAATAGCCTCAATCATGCTGGATCATACCTAGATGGAACATATCTTTTTCATTTCTCTTGGTCCAGATTTAGCTGACTCCAATAGCCTCAATCATGCTGGATCATACCTAGATGGAACATATCTTTTTCATTTCTCTTGGTCCAGATTTAAGATTTAGCTGACTCCAATAGACTCAACCAGCAGTAGTCTAGTGATATATATATATATCTCTCTTTGATATATCAATTATTATTTAATATATTAGAAAAATATTTAAAAATTCATTATTTCTTACACAGAAATATTTAAATTCAGATATTATTATTACTTAATATCTGACAAAAATCACCTGTATTCGATTCGCGAATGGATCAAATATAGGAAACTCATAATTAAGGAATATTTGAAATCAAAATATTTTGTTCACGTAATAGAAAACAGTTTCTCTTTCATTTTCAAATTACCACTTGTTTGTAACTCAATTAGAACTCCAGTTATAATTAAAAACTAAGACCATATGTTTTTATCTATCTTTGTTATCCTTTATAATCACGTAGTCCTAGTTATAACTCGAGTTCTAATTGAGCTAATAACAAGTGGTAATTTGAAAATCAAAGAGGAAGATTTTGATTTCTTGCTGATTAATATCTAAAATACGGTCAAAATTACTTTTTTCGTCCTTTTGACCGATTAAAACTCTGACCTGTTGCAAAAAAATCGGGAAATTGCATGAAATCAGCTTATAAAACTCTACTAAAATCCATTGTTAGATTAATTGATACAAATTTTTGTTGATCAGTTTTATTTATATTATTATTCATATTCAATACTCTCCCATTTGTTATATATATCTATAAAAGTATACCGTATAATTATAGATAAGTTAAAGAAAAAAATAATAAAATAAAGTATATATAAATAGCAGGCACTATCACTTTAAACTTTTAAAGTATAAATGACGTGGCAGGTGTGAATGTACATATCGATATTAGGTACTATTCCAAGTGACAAGTTTTCATGATTTTATTCAGCGTAGAATATACTAATATTTAATTCTGTATGGATCAAAGAAATTATTATATTAGAAAATAAACATAATTATAAATTAGATAACAAATTCAAATTCTACTAAAAATTTTTACTGTAACTATAGTCACTGGGTTTGAAGCAATTGTTGTTAAATTATTTAAAAATAAATAATTTAAAAAACAGATAAATAAATAAGTAGACTGGAAGTTGACTAGGTCAAGGAATAAAAAATAAATAAATAAATAGGCAGGAAAACCGCCATGGCCAAGAAAAATAAATATTTGAATATTTGACTGGGAATATAGGCTATTATTAATAATATTTCTATTAGAGAAAGAATTTAATTTTTAGGACAGATTCTAAGATTTTAATAGAAATATTATTAAATTGCGATATCAGAGGGGATTCATCCCCCCAGGAGTCGAACCTGGGAACTAACATGCTTTCCGGGCAGTCAGCTCACACCTCGAGACAAAAACTCTTCTGAATTGCAATATTTGATATAAGCATAGAAATTTTTCACTCCATTAATATATAACGGAAATTAAAACTTTTTTCATTTTAAGCTAAATTTTTTAATTTCCGTTTCTATGCTTATATCAAATATTGCGATTCAGAGAGAGTTTTTTGTCTTGAGGGTGTGAGCTGACTGCCCGGAAAGTATGTTAGTTCTCAGGTTCGACTCCTGGGGGGATGAATCCCCTCTGATATCGCAATTTAATAATATTTCTATTAGAAAATCATAAGATGGTGTCATCTATTAAATCCGTTGAAATGGAATATTTTTAATTATATGTCAGAGAATTTTACAAATTAAGATAACAATCTTTGAGTAAAATATTTTACGCGTTTGCATATGTCAGAGAGGTTCGTATCCCGCAGGTGAGCCAGGTGGCCCGGATTGCTGTTACTGGCACTCGGGTTCGATTCCCGAGGGGGTGAAAAACAACCCATCTGACATATAATTAAAAATATTCCATTTCAACGGATTTAATGCATGACACCATCTTATGATTTTCTAGTAAATTTGAATCTATTACCATCGGCAAATTAATATCTTTAATATTTCTATTAAAATCTTAGAATCTGTCCTAAAAATTAAATTCTTTCTCGTTTAAAATTGATTTGTTAATCTGAACCCGAGCTCATTTTTGAAAAACATTCCAACTCTTTTCAAAAATAAGATGCTCAAATCTTTACTTTAATATTTCTATTGTTCTATTATATATATAGCCATGAGTTTATGGACTGTTTAAACCAGTTGTAGCGAGCCTGTGGTTATGGCTGCGACAATATTAATTAAAATTTAGAGCGGCCCTTATTATTTTACTGACGACATATAAGGATCGCTCAAGGTAACGTGTTATTTTCTTCGGATGTGCTGGTTCGTGGTCTCCATTGCTGGTGTTTGTGTTTCTATGTGGAGGAACGTAACTATTCACTAAGCCAGAGATTTTTAACCTAAAAGGACGAAATTATTTCTTTATATTTGGTTTTTATTTAGAGAAAAAGGTATACAATCAACTGCTTGTAACGCGTAACTGTTTCTAACTGGCTCTTTCTTACTGACTTTATTAAATAAATAAATAAATCTTTATTACTCGACCTGCTTAGATGCACAAGTCCTCGGTGGCTAGGTCAACAAAACATCAATACAAATTAACTACAGAAATTAATAAACATAAATATAAATCAATTACAAGAAATTAACAAACAAGAAAAAGAAAAAGAAATAGAAATGTATGCTCATTAACAAATAACATGATCATAGATTTCCATCAAAAGATCAAACGTAATTTAAATAATTCCGCGCAAAAACCCGATACCAGGAGCAAACGATGCATTAGCCATCCCGACATTTGCCATAAGTTGTTAAGGAAACCTGGTCAAAACCTTAACAAGGATGGTATGACCTCTCTCACCTCAGGTGATCTCTGCTTGTGAGAACTAAATAAATTTTTTTAAATCTCTATAATTTTTAAATGGATCTACTCCCGGCTATGTTATAAGGAAGGAATTCCAACAGAAAAGAGTTATTACATATATTTTTAAGATGGCTATATAAAATTCTTGTAATGCCGGAATATAGATTGCCTAAAATATGTTATCAAAGAATGCTTACCCTTAGTAATAATCAGAGTCATTCTATCGATTTGAACTGGGCCTGTCAGATCAAAAAGTTTTTCGATGTTTTAAATAAATCAGAAATTTGGTTTAGGCAGGACCCAGGAGAAATTAGGAGTAACATAAAAACCCTGACATGGGAACTAGAATCTTATTATTTCGGGGAGGACCACAGGAGAATGGTTAATTCCTCCTTTGCCCCTCTTTATCGATTGATCGACTATGGCCAGGGAGGAATTCTGGCAATGAGGGCTCCCATTCGGATGATGAGAGTCCTTCACCAGGCTAGGGTGGGCAATATAAAAATATTGTATTTTTGGTTGAATGGTTCTGGACATAAAATAAACCCGGAGATGGTCTGCTCCATTTGTAACAAATATGAAAATGAAAATTTATTTCATATTTTAAATGTATGCCCGATATACAATGCGTTGAGGGAAGTCTATTTAAGGGATTCTATTGAGAATGCTGAAGATTTTTGGGATATTTTGAGGCCTTTGAGCTTACAAAAGTTGAGAAGCTTATACAATTTTATTGATGGTGCTCTGCGTCTTCGTTCATTTATTATAAATGAATGAGGGTGAGGGGGGGATAGTTTATTGTTATATTTGTTCACAATTCTGCTTATTTGTACTTAATTCTTGTATTGAATTTTCTATAATTCTATATATACAATAAATAAATAAATAAAATTTTGCACAACTCTAGGACAATAGGACTTGACAAAATGTACAATTGATTTAATTATAGGGGGCAGAGGACTATAATCCCAAGTAGTAACAGACAGACTGTTCCACAAATCAATGCCAGATCCTACAAATGAATGTAAACCGATATTTTTCAAGAATCTTGGCTTACAATTTTTTCTATGATCAGCTCTACCTAAATAACTTGGTTCCTGAAATCTATTCGTTATTTCCTCCCAACTCCTAAAGCTCGTATACGCTACAATGTATCCAATGGTACATTGCACTAAGAAATTCGCAAAGAGAGGCAGATTGGAGAAAAGAAGGATAAAAGTAGTATTTGTTTAATTCTGGTTAAATATAGATTTCATTTAAAATAAATTGTAAAAAAAAAGATAAATTAATATAATTTCTTTTTGTTGATAAATAGGTTAAAATTAGAGTTTCGCAAATTTAATAATAAGTAAAAGATTGAGATTTGAATTCGAGCAGAGAGGAGAGTGCAATGCGGGCGGGGATGAACCTCAAAAGAATTATTTAAATGTAATTTCTTTTAAAATAACAACAAATAATGATATAAATAGTTTAAAAATCGTTGCTTGAAGGAAACAGGAGAAATTAGAGGAGAATGAGATTACACCCACCAACTAAATAAAATTCAAAAAGAACAATCAGATAATCACTTTACCCACTGAAACGCTTTGAAAATCACTTTCAATTTAGCCCATTCTCTTCTCTCCAATAAGCTAGACCAGTGGTCTGCAAAGTGCGGCTCCAGATCCGCATGTGGCTCTTTGGCTCCTTAAGTGCGGCTCTGGCACAAATATCCACGGAAGGCGCAATCATATTTTCATTAAAAAAAACTTGGTAAGAAAAATTACATCTTATTTTGATAAATCAAAATTCTTCTATAAATCGAGAACATGTATAATTTTTTCGATGTTAGAAGTAGTAATAACATTCGAAAACAAATTATCCATTTTTGCTCAGGATTTTGAAATGGGAAACTTTGTTTCACTTTCCGAGCCTGCTGAAGCATCGCCAAGAAAATAATTCCTATATTGATAAACACCATTTTAAAACAATAATTTTAAAAATGAGGGAAGCATTTCTCAGCAGGTTTCAGGAATTTAAAAACAGCAGAGCAATTTTAGCATTTGTCAAAAATCCTCTTAATGCTACGATAACCGAGTTGAAATTGTCTCCTTTTGAAATTGACATTGGTAGCTTTGAAATACAATTGCTGGATTTAAAAAACAAGGAGATATGGCGCTCTAAATTCGAACGTCTTTGTGTTGAATTGGAAATATTGGAGAAGAAAAAATGTGATCTTAGTTCACAACACAAGTGGTCTGCATTGAATGACCTGGAGAAGGAAGACATGATCATTTTCAACGCTTGGAATAGTATTCCTGATTCTTAAGATCAGCTGAAAAAGCTCGCGTTTGCTGTTCTTTCCCTTTTCGGTTCTACATATATATGCGAACAATCTTTTTCAAGCATGAACATTATCAAGAATAAACTGAGAAGTCGTCTTATTGATGAGAACTTGGAATCATGCCTAAAATTAAAAACAACAACATACAAACCTGACTTACTCAAACTTTCCAAGGAGATGCAAGCACATTGTTCGCGTTAATAAATATTTATTAAGTAGGAAATTTAGTTTTATTTAGTGTACTACTTATTTAGTGTAATAAAAGTTTACTTAACAAGCAGATTTGGCTCCCAATTTTTTTTTAAATTGTTGTAATGTTCATATTTGGCTCTTTGGCTAATAAGTTTGCCGACCACTGAGCTAGACTATCCTAATTCATTAATCATTGAAGTGACACTACTAAACCTATCAAATTTACCAAAAACAAATCTAGCCGCCCTCCTTTGTACCATATCAATTTTTCTCTCTAATCGTTGCGGATGTTTGTCCCAAACCACAGAACAATACTTGTAAACTTGTATCTCTTTCTCTAACTTGTAACCCTGTATCTAACTAACTCAACTCATAAATTAAAATAAAATAAAAATGGAGTTTATTTTTGAAGTATAATTTACACGTGGTATTAATCTCAAAATAAAACAAAAATAAAACGTTTTCTTGTAGCCCCTTCATGAGTGCAGCCTGATTTATGTACATTGGGAGGGTTGATAATGAAGGAGTGTCGTTTGGCTGCCCCGTACTGTGATCTTGAATCATTTCAGGGCCAGCTATACATTTTATTATTTATTGCTTATATACTCTTTAATTACAATTATTGGGAACAACTCAACTCTGCTATCTGTCTATACATATTTATATGAATTCGAAATGGCAGTTTTAATTGAAGTTTACTAAAATAGTGGGAATTAAATGATTTGATTGGTTATTTTATAATTGTGATAAGTGTCCGAATTTTTGAGTTACAGGGTCAGTTGTATGTAGGTTGGTAGTCTTTGTAAAAGTTGACAAAGGGTAAAACCTTAGAATACACCTTGTGCCCGGCGGAATGGCCAATCAGATGAAAGTGCCTGTCATCTGATTGGCCATCCAGCAAGGCACAAGGTGAATTCGAAGGTTTTACCCTTTGTCAACTTTTACAAAGACTTTACCAACTGACATACAAATGGCCCTTAGGGAGTAACTCAAAAATTCGGACACTTATCATTATTATAAAATAACCAATAAAATCATTTAATTCCCACTATTTTAAAAATAAAACTTTAACAAAGATAAGAGTAAATAAATATTATATTTAATATTGATTTACTATGAGTTAAGGATACTAGGTCACTTATTTCACATTAAAATTAAAAAATTAAAAGATATAATTTTTTTTTCTTTTTCAATATATAAATTTCGGGCTATCAACCCATCTTCAGGAAGTACAGAAAGTAACTAATTCAACTTATTGAATAACAGGTTATATATTTGTTTATTGAACAGAGGGAAAGAATCTTTTATCTAAATACACCTATGTCAACAAACCCCAACCTGATATTTTCACTTAACAATAGCCTAAGAGAAAGTGTCCTTTTAAAATAATTCAAATATTCTTTCCCTCTGTTCAATAAACATATATATATATATAACCTGTTATTCAATAAGTTGAATTAGTTACTTTCTGTACTTCCTGAAGATGGGTTGATAGCCCGAAATATATATATTGAAAAATAATTTTTTTTTTTTTATATCTTTTAATTTTAATGTGAAATAAGTGACCTAGAATCCTTAACTCATAGTAAATCAATATTAAATATAATAATTGAAAGTAATGGAAGGCAGCCCAGAGGTAGTGAGGAAAGAAAAAATTAACACATATAAAATAAGGTGTAATTTATTGGAATCCTTCCTCCTTTCCTTTCAAACCGACGTTTCGGAGGATTTTCCCTCCTTCTTCAGGGTCTATAAACCAATATGACAAAATTATAAACCTTATTTTATATTTGTTAATTTTTTCTTTCCTCACTACCTCTGGACTGCCTTCCATTACTTTCAATTAAAATTTCTACCAGTCCGTCTCTCTCCAGAGAAAATTTCGTTGCAAAAAAATTCAATACTCCTGTAATGGCCGTGAGTACACCGTTTACATACAGTGAAATTTCGCGTCTATATGGGAAGAAGGCATCAGTGTGTTTTAAGACAATTAACAATAACTATTGTATTTATAATTGTGTTGTTTTATTGTTGAAATGTATGATGATCAACCCCATTTTTATAATTTTGTCATATTGGTTTATAGACCCTGAAGAAGGAGGGAAAAATCCTCCGAAACGTCGGTTTGAAAGGAAAGGAGGAAGGATTCCAATAAATTACACCTTATTTTATATGTGTTAATTTTTTCTTTCCTCCCTACCTCTGGGCTGCCTTCCATTACTTTCAATTAAAATTTCTACCAGTCCGTCTCTCTCCAGAGAAAATTTCGTTGCAAAAAAATTAAATATAATATTTATTTACTCTTATCTTTATTAAAGATGTTTCACCTTGCACCAACACCACAATCTCTACTAATTAATAAAACTTTAAGTTGAACAAGAGAAATATGTTTTTGAGATGAAATTACTTATTCCTTTGAATGTTTAGTCTCTAGATAGTTAAGAAAGGATTTTTGAATTTTAAGGTCTAAATAGCTTTTGTGAAATTCTAATGTGTTGTTAAGAAAAGTTCTATTGAAATTTTTAAGATCCAAACAGCCGCCCAAGAAGGATGGATATCCCTTGAGTAGCTTATACAAAGGTTTTTATCTTTTGAACAAAGCTCCCAAACTCCATTGTCTATGCTAGGGATCCTACCCATATAAGGACAGTATTTATTTTAAAAATATTATCTAATCTCAAAAACATATATGAATTTATTATCTCGGAGCTCAAATATCTAACAATAGGGACTTGAATTTAGAACTTAATCAAATAAAAGGGACGCGTATAGCCGGATGCCTTAATAATGACATCTGGAAGAATAAACATATGTCCAAAACCAAAATCTATAACTATAAGGATATTAATGTTAATTGCTCAACAAGGAAGTTAGAAACGCACAAGGAGCGCTAATTTCTAGAATCCTGATTGGCTGATTGGCCACAACCCCATGGATACTATACATTGTTATAGACATTGTTTGAATAATAAATAAACAAATAAAATAAATTTTTTCCAATTCGCTAGTAAATGTTTATTATTTTTATAATATTTATTATTTAAATTATTAATTTTTATTATTGTAAACTATAACTTATACCTACACATTTTTTTTAATTTAAAGAGGTTTTATTTATACTTAAATCTTAAATAACTTACATTACCTGACTACTAGATTTTTGTGTAAAACATATATCGCATTGATCACAGACGAAAGGCTTTTCGCCTGTATGAATACGTAAATGGCTTTTGAGATTACCCGTGATTGAGAAACCCTTCTCACATTGATCACAGATGATAGGTTTTTCGCCCGTATGAATACGTAAATGGCTTTTGTGCGTGAGGCCAGTCTTTACATATGGAATCGAAGCGTGACACAACAACTACTCCAGACGGCGGAAATGACGGTCATCAGAGCTATACAAGGAAAAACACTGTTGGATAAGATAATAAACGAAGGTCTTAGAGCAACATCCGGGATTCAGGCCATCATGGACTGGGTTAATGTACGTAGAAGAGAATGGGTAGCGAATGTGGAACGAATAGATATAATTTTAATGTAATTTTAAGCATATTAGATTTGGTGCCTAGTGGCTATACAACCACTTGTATTCTCAAGCACAGAAGTGGAATACTCTACAGGCGTTGACTGGCGGTAATGTTTGCTTATGACGACACGGCCCATAAATTAAATTTCAACCAATATATTTTATATAACAATAGAAATATTATTAACAAAATTTTTTAAATCAAACTTGAATATAGAAAGCAGCGTTAAATTGTCGGGGGTAAATTTTCATAGAGCTAATAATTACCTAAAAGTAACTTAATAAAGAAAAAAAGTACCCAAAAATGCCAAAGAGAGACAAGAAAAATAGAGAGAAATGCTTATTGAAAATGCTTCGACTTCATTAAGGACGAGTAAGTGGAATCAGGGGCTTCCCACCCATATAAATGATAATTTATGTAACCACTTTCTAACTACTACTATAGCTAAAATTAATTTTTATTATTTATAATTTATGTTTTACTTAGAGAAAGTGGTGTAGGTTTTAAGTGAAACATGATATTAATTAATAAAGTAAAGGGTGTGTAGTTTCACAGTGAATGAAATAAAACTCAAAGAGGTTTATACAAACTCAATATACTAGTATTTCGGATTATTAGTCCATCATCAGGAGTTTACAGGTTAAAACTAATAATATTTGAACGTACGATCACAATTTTTAACATCTAAATCATACGTACCAATATAACAAAATATAACATTCAAATCATACATAGATACCAATATAACACAAGAAAAACATCAACATTTAACAATAAATAAAATTTAAATTTAAAAAATTTGGACTAATAATCCAAAATATATTGAGTTTGTATAAGCCTCTTTGAGTTTTATTTCATTCAATGTGAAACTACACACCCTTTACTTTATTAATTTATAATCTCAACAAAAACACTTGTGTAAAAAAAGGCCAAATTCGATTAATAAAATCCGTTTGCCAAAAAAGTAGTGAGATCTAATGTGCTGCCAAGTTCAACATCATCAATTTATTAAATGAGTCGAAAATATATTAGTAACTTCAATTAAAACGCACGTTTTTCATTTCACATGTCCCTATATATTTTTTATTGATTTCACATTTTTAGTTGAAATTATTTTCCTAAAACTTGGCTTTTACTCATTAAATTATTTATTATTGTTTGATAGGGCCTCCACCACTCTCCTCTTATTAAGATCCCATGATATGGTAACTAGTAATTCGTGACATACATAATAATGCGTAAAAGCCAAGTTTTATGAAAATAATTTCAACTAAAAATGTGAAATCAATAAAAAAATATAGAGGGACATGTGAAATGAAAAACAATGCGTTTTAATTGAAGTTACTAATATTTTATCGACTCATTTAATAAATTGATGATGTTGAACTTGGCAGCACATTAGACCTCACTTTTGGCAAATGGATTTTATTAATCGAACTTGGCCTTTTTGTTACATAATGTTTTGGTTGAGATTAGATACTTCATTAATCATTAAATAGTAAGTAGTTTCCCTATTGGGGATATAGAGTATATATTTTCCTACTCTGTCTCTCATTACTTAAGCAATCTAAAGAAGTTACTTATGTGTAATTGAACAGATAGAATTGAGATAAGAGAAAGATGAAAATAACATTTATCTTTGTTATGCTGACGATACAATTCTTATCACAAACTGCGTTGTATGAATTGGTTATAAATAGACATTAGATCGTTGATAAGCTCTGTTTTCCACACTAGAATTATATAAGTCAGAATGTGGTATTTTGGTGTTTTTTTTAAAATTATTTCTTCAGATTAGTCAATGAATGTGTCTGTTGGTGTGTTTGACCTCCGAAGCGATCTCTAATTAGGTTGTAGTATTTAAAATATGTTTTTGAAGTAATTTTAGTTGCTTTTTTTTTATCCAAATTTTTATCCCCGCGAAATAATTAAGCCTTTCAGACCTCTAGGTATATATTCGAGAGAGCCATGGCTTGAGCCCAAATAGAAATTCTATTTGAAATTGATATTTTGGTGTTTTTTTTAAAATTATTTCTTCAGATTAGTCAATGAATGTGTTTGTTGGTGTGTTTGACCTCCGAAGAGATCTCTAATTAGGTTGTAGTATTTAAAATATGTTCTTGGATTAATTATAGTAGCTTTTTTGACCAAATTTTTAATACTTTCCCGCGAAATAATTAAGTCTAAGACTGGGGATAGGGGCAGTGGTAGGGAGATAGGGACAGGGAAGAGGGGTATATAAGGGTGAGAGTGATAGGGAAATTGGCAGTGTGTCTCAAGAGAGTGGCGAATGAAACATCAACTGGGAATATTACAATATGGCCTCTCCACCTTCATCCAGCACCTCAGCTGACTCCACCCCTCACTAATAAACAATCCTTCCCTCTATAAACAAGCCTTCATCCCTTATATTAATTATATGCATAGAACATTAAATTTAATTTTATTTCTTTCTACTTATTATAGTTTTAGGTAAGTAGAAATCGTGTGTGTGTGTGTGAATATGTATTTGTAGTGAAAGTAAATATATTTTGAGGTTTTAATAACTCAATTAATTCCCAACATCTGTTTATTTTAAAAATCAATATATTTTTACGAATCTATACAATAATTTAATTTTTGATTAAGGAATATTTTTTTTTCTAAATTACTTCATTGATAAAAATTCGCACAAATTATTATGCAAAATAATTTAGAAATTTCAAATATAATTCCAATCCAAGATTACACGTTGCATTTTTGAAATTAATTTGAGATCGTGAATAAAATATTAATATCTGGGCAACGGGTAGGTGTGTAGTTCTTTGGTATTATAAATAAAGAAGTACAGACCTACTTCAGGGGTTTGCCTTCCTGCCCACGTGAGCTCATGATTCTTTTATCAAGAGAATCATGTTCTATCCCTAATTCTATCCACATTTAATCCGTGCTATCTCGAATCCTTATTCCTTAAAAGTCGAAATATATCGCGAGTAGAGTTTGGAGGACCTAGCCACCGAGGACTTGTGCCTCTAAGCAGGTCGAGGAATAAAGATTTATTTATTTATTTATTTATTTTATATTTTTACTTGTGCGCAAGTGTCAGTGTGTTCCCGTGGGGTCACACTATTCCAGGTCCAGGCATGGAAGGTTAAGTTTAAAGGTAAAATATCTTTATAATACTCTATTTTTATAATTAAATAAATAAGAAATACTCTAAATTTTGCAAGTTACTTTTTTTTATTTCTTCACAAAATTAAAAATAAACGCCGACACCCGTTTCGGGTATGGCACTCGAAGAAGAAGAAACATAAACATAACTTTAAATTCACTATTTAATTTTTCTAATATCATGTTTTTTCTTTCTTTTTCAGGTAGGTACTCGCCCTACTAATACTAACATTTAGATTAAGTATTTGATTTTCTTATTTTCCGGAAAATAAAGTTCCTAAGAGAAACAATATAGCCTTAATTATTGAAATTAATTTATTATGCTCTATGTAACTCCCTTTTGACTTTTGGAATAGTACTTGGGGGTACAACTTCGAATATCTGTTAAATAAACTTCAAACCACTCTAAATATTATTTTGAGAATTATTTTAAATCGTCCTCTTGTATATATTTATTGAGAAAAGCATATTTATAAATTTGTTCAAATAACACGAAAGATATGAAGCATTCAATTGAGTGCCAACTCATCCATCCTTTTGTTAACGATCATCAATTAGCAAAAATGATCATAAGATTTTGCACACCATTGCCTTTCAAGAAAAGCAAGCAAACGCCACTCGACAGTATTTAATTAAATACTTGTTCATGTTGGATTTTATTTTTAAATACCAAAACTAAAAATATTAATTTGAAAATGAATGCGAGAAATGTTATTAAAATTCTTATATACGAATAGAAATTTAATCCAAAAATGTAACTTAAAACGGATAAATTTAAAGATCAAGTTTTAAAGTTTAGTAAAAGAATATAAAAGAGAAAGTAGTAAATGAATTAAAATAAGATTAAGTCTTATACCAAAGTGTTCTCTCTAACATGTCTTTACGTAAGAAGCGAGAGTACAGAAATACTTTTCATAAGCTCTGGTTTATATTTATACTCAAGGCTGTTACTAAGTCTTTCCGAAGGCAACGGAAAAATATAAGGTTGTTGTTTTTACCATGGATAGTATAGCTAGCTCTTGGGCGTATTGAGTTAGTGGTATGACCTTTGTATTTTGTAGTGGAGATAATATTATGGTTTATTTGAATCACACTAAAACAAACTAACAAGATAAAAACTTGATAGATTTATAAACGTGGTATAATACTTAAAAAAATAAAGCTATTTTCGAATTCATAAGCTGGTATCAATTCGGCTTAACTCAGTCCTATGCTCTGAAATAAGGCGATTTTTTTACTTTACTATCATCGAAATATCTCAAAAACGGCTGAAAATATTTTGATTAAAAAAACTTAGGCGAAACCATGGCATTTCGGTCTACAAAAGAGCCCTAATAAGTGAAAACCTAAAAAATTATATTTTTCGACATATAATAACTGTTTTGTCAAAATGTCTGTTAGTACGGTAAGTCTGTGCGTGAGTTACCAAATTTTTATGGACACACTAGCTCAAAAACCAATGTGAGTATTAAAACGAAATTTTACTTAGGGAAAGTGATTTAGGTTTTAGGTGAAACATGATATTAATTAATAAAGTAAAGAGAGTGTAGTTTCACAGTGAATGAAATAAACCTCTTTGAGTTGAGTTGAGTTTTAACTCAAAGGGTTTATTTCATTCACTGTGAAACTACACTCCTTTACTTTATTAATCAAAACGAAATTTCACATGTAGTTTTGGTGGATTGAGATTAAGAGCTTGGTTGAAATCGAACCCAAAATTAAATTTGGGCGGGGATAAAAATTATAAGATTTTCAAACTATAAATACAAGAAAAAATAAACGAACCTATAATAAAAAGGAGAGTTATTATTTTCTTCGGGGGCCAAAATTGGGGGGTTCAAAAAAATAAAACTATCAATATAAGTTTACACTTTAAACAATTTGTACGAAATTTCGAATTTTCACCCTATATAACCTTATAATAAGCTGACATGTTCTGATGTGGCCATCCACTTGACTTTACTATACAACCTGGCCTCTCCCTTATATATTTAATAAAATTATTTATAATCATGTAGGGGAGGGGGTTAGTTTTTGCATTTTTAGACTTCTGGGGGCAAAGTGATTATGTAAACGAAATTTGGTTGAGTTTGGTAGATGGCCAAATTTTATTTTTTGACCCTGCCCTCCTCCCATTTTGGGCGGTTAGTTTTTGCATTTTTGGACTTCTGGGGTCCCACTGATTATGTATACAAAATTTGGATGAGTTTGCTCAAATGGCCTAGATTTTTAATTTTTAACCCCCTCCACGACCCTTAATTTTGGGTCGATGTGCACCAAAATCTAATCAGCTCTTAATCTCAACTGAGTCTTATCTCGATATATTTATTTCTCATACGAGCTCTTCATCAGGAGTTAACATAGAAAATGGTTAACTCCTGATGATGGGCTCGTAACTCTGCCCCTGGCGGGGAGCGTCTCGTTTTATGGTTAATATTTATATAGATAATAGCTAACCCAACCACGCGTTGCTGTGACTAACTCTTATGCTTCACGCCTAAACCACTGGATGTATCGAAACTATATTCGCAACATATGTCCGTTTGGTGCTCCGATTGGTATATCTAAATTTTGAATAGGTTTATAATTAATTAAGTAAAATAATTAAATAATATATATTTATAAATGATTATATATTGCTTACCTGTCAAAATTGATTTGATCAACAATTTAAATATATTTAAAAAATAATAGAAGTAATAGTTTTGAAAATAAAATGAAAATGCAAATAATTATAGAATAGGTATTAAAATAGTAAATGAATTATATATTACTTGTCAAAATTGTTCCCTTAACCAAAAATAATATTGACAGTTGAAAGATTTCCAAAAAGCTATTATCGGCCATCTTGTTTGTTTGCTTTTACCCCCAGAGAGGCGCTGGCGTTGTTTCCTCGAAAAAATATTTTTTACATGCCACAGGTGTGATATCTATAAAAACACTCGTGTATTTGAATGGAATGTTGTGTGAAAATTTCAAAGAAATCGGTGAAGAACTTTCGGAGATCCTTCAACGTATCACTTAAGCGTAACAGAACATTTTTATTTATATAGATATCGAAATAAGACTCAAAACATATATATGTTTTATTTTGTGAAATTTAAGTTGAAATTTTACTTGATTATTTTTTATTATCGTGTTTATAAATGTCTAAAAATAAAATTGACAAAAATTATTTAAAAGCATTGATTTTTCGTTTTCGTCTATATGTCTGTCTGTCTGTCTGCCTGTTTTTATAGACTCGGATAGAAACATATCTTATTGCGGAACGGTTTTAAATATAATCAGCTGAAAATGATTCATATGTTTGTCTTAATAAGCTTTTTGCCAAGTTTTTAACTTTCAAACAGAAATCGTTCGTTGAGAAAAAATTGCCAATTCGGAAAAATTTGCAGCAAGCAGACGAAATTTATATTTTTAATTATTATCTATTAAAAATGTTTCACTCTCCAGAACCGACACCTAATTCTTTAAAGATTAGAAATTTATATATATAATGTATTTCTTAGAGACTATAGTTTCAAAGGTATGCATGACCTTCATCATCCATCTTTTTAATTATAAATATTTTATCTGTTATTTCTCATGTGTTCAAATAACCGATTTGATTTAGATAAATTATTTCTCTTGTTACAACAAGCCTGTCACGTAAGCAGGAGGGGGGGGGGGTTAAGACTCAGAGTGCGTAATTGAAATTTCGGGGGGGGGGGGGCGCTACGGATTACACACAGTATTTTAGTATATCAGTATTTACAAGGGACAATTCTATAAAAAATAAATATAAAAAATAATTCTAATAATATTATTTGACTTGTACTTTATTACTGTGACCAAAGGTCATGGCAATTTATGATAAAATAATGTTTCTTTCAAGCAAATTTATCTACTATTATTTTTCCCACTAGCTTTTTCCTGAAATTATTGTTAATTTATTATTTTTTCATTTAAATATTAATTTTATTTGTTCAATTGACATTATTTTAAACACTTTTTCTAAATAAACAAAGGATAGTATAGGTATATTATTTATTGTATATTTTTGTCCCCCTTTACATTCGTATTGGCGAAAATCAGTAAGCACTTCATCAGTAGCTCTTTAACGGGGAACAAACATTTTCTTCCATAAGAATATATTTTTACTTTATCCAATGCGAAGCATGGGAGAAAGTATTGTAATCGGTCGCGCGGCAAGCGCGACTTCAAAGGGTACTCAGGTAAAGACTACGGAACCACTCAATTAAGGTCACAGAATTGAAGTATTCAATGAGATTGAATTTTAGCACGTGACGGTTTTGCCAAAAATTTCCTGGAATCTCGTCGAGAGCACAAAAAGTGCCATTTTTTTTGGAAGTGCGTGCGGATGTATGTATGTATGTATGTATGTATGTATGTATGTATGTATGTATGTATGTATGTATGTATGTATGGATGGATGGATGGATGGATGTATGGATGGATGGATGTTATCGTTTTTTTCGTCCACGATTTTTTCCACACCGTTGCACTGATTGAATTGAAATTGAAAACCTACTATTAGTTTAACGAAATGAAGCGCTGATTAGTTTTTGGTACATATCGGCCCACAAACATTAGTATTATACAACATTATTTATTTCAGTACTTTTTTAGTTTGAGTTGTTTGCCATAAAAGAATTTAGTCTTTTTGATTTTAAGTCGATTCTTCCACGTTTTCAGTAGAGGTTGCCATTAATAGTCAAAACATCAAAAATGGAATGCAATAAGGTTATTCCTCTAGTATTAGATAAGAATCGATCGTTATTTTTGATTTTAAGCCGTTTCTTCCATGTCTTCAGCAATGGTTACCAATAATAATCGTAGCGTCAAAAATCTATTGTAGAATTGTTATTCCTCGAGTATTAGATGAGAATCGATGGCTATTTTTGATTTTAAGTCGATTCCTCCATGTCTTCAGCAATAGTTACTAATAATAACCGAAACGTCAAAAATCCAATGTAGAATGGTTATTCCTCGACTATTAAATGAGAATAGATCATTATTTTTGAATTAAAGTCAACATGAACTGCAAATTGCAAGTGATATCTGATTAATAATAAAGGAATAAACATATTATTTTTTTATTGTTAAAGGATAAATAATTAATATATATCCAGTACACACCAAGCCAGCAAAATATATTAATATTTCAAATGAATTTGGATAAAGTTTATCAACGATCCGTTGCAGTTTATTTTTTTAATCTTTGATAACAAGCGCCCCATGTCACTGCAAATTAGATATTAAAGGGTTAATTACATGTTTTACTTAGGGAAAGTGGTGTGGGTTTTAGGTGAAACATGATATTAATTAATAAAGTAAAGGGAGTGTAGTTTCACAATGAATGAAATAAAACTCAAAGAGGTTTATACAGACTCAATATATTTCGGGTTATTAGTCCATCATCAGGAGTTTACAGATTAAAAATTGATGATGATGGACTAATAACCCGAAATATATTGAGTCTGTATAAACCTCTTTGAAGGCCATACATTTGACTTTGAAAACACCAAAATTCTGCACTTTGAAGATAATGTATGGAAAAGGCAGATTTTGGAATCAATGTATATTTTTGTAAATAAGACTGTTAAGAGAGAATTTAATTGTACGATATTGTGTTAATTGGTAATTAATTTGACGAACTTGATTAAAGGATAATTAAATAAATATTATGTCTATATATAGATATCTCGTTATACGTAATTTGTCATAATGACCAATTAATGAAAGATAAGTATTGTGTTGGATTTACTCTTTTGAAGCCATTTCACAATCGATATTTCGTCTTGAAGGAAAAAATACAATTATAGTCTGAGAACATTATATCTTTCGGCCTTCTGGCGAACACCCTGTAAAAAGTTTTGTATATATCCTATTTATGTTTCTTGTATATAATTTTAACTAATGACAAGTGTATCAAAATCTTTTTTATATAAATATTGACTAATTCCGGGTGGACGTGACAGTTTGTTTATTAATTCAAAAAAGGCGGGTTGGAAATCGAGGGGAATTCCACAACTCTAATTTCCGGGATTATCCATAGGTTTATGTAAATATTCTATCTAAGTTGGCTTAATAGTATGGACTGTGGATACTACCTTTCAATTTAAACTCAAAGTAAATATAATGACTTAGGTCAACAGATGCGGGTCAAAGGTGCAAATAAGACAAGAAATAAACTTAATATTTATAAAGGTGTAATTTTAATTATGTAATAATTTAACAAAGAATTTAAAAATTAATTATATATATATATTAAAGTAATGATAATATTTGTAAATATGAATAAATGAACAATGTGGTCAGACGAGAAGGTGGTTACTCGGCTGCGGTTTTCGATATGGCTTCTTGAGTAAGGCAAAGTTTTGGAGAATATATCAGCGAATGGTCTTCGAGTGGATTTTATAAATAATTATTTCCAGAGTTGTAAATTCTGGAAATTTGATCAATTAAATTATTATTGGATATCAAAAGTTGTAAATTTTTGAAAAATTTAATTGTCTATAGTTATTGAGTGGACTTATAATGCGTGAACTGAGAACGACAATACGCTATGCATAACAACTATGATACTTGGTTTAAAACGATACAAATGTGTATTTTCGACGAATGTTTTAGTGAGGTTAACTTGTAAGGTATATGTGGGATGTTTTGTGGTTAGGAGCCTCTGGAGATAGTGACGTCACAAAATGAGTTGGTCAAAAACAAGTTTGATTATTACCAATTCGAATTCTGAGAGTAAATACGAATGTATATTTTAATTTGATTATTTATTTTAAATTTATTAGATACGAATGAAATCTATATTTTTATGTTTTTAACCATTTTGAATGGAAAGCTATATATATGAAATGTTTGAAAATTTAAATAAAATATAATTTAATGAATCTAATTTAACTAATTATGGAAATATAAATTGTTATTATAATTAATATGATTATTTTTGGGGGTGAATAAAATAATTAAGTAAATATAAATGAATTTTACAAAGGTAGAATTAGCGTGGGAAATTTGAAAATTTTGAAATAAGTTTCGAAATAAAATGGAGTGAATGTGATTCACGTCCACCGGGTAATCAGAAAAATAAAATTTTAATTGATTATGTGCTCGGGCGAGACTGATTTGTTGTTATTAATATTGTTCTATTGTTTAGCTCTGAAGATGGCCATAACCAATGGCCGAAACGTTAGTGGGAATTGATAAATAAAAAGAAAAAATTGAAGCTGCACGTCTCTTATTTTAAACCTAAACAAATAAATTACTACAGCTATAAAAAAAACTCCCTTAATAAATCTCTTTGGGTTTTATTTCATCATTGTGAAACTACACTCCCTTTACTTTATTAATTAATTTACATGGTTTATTATTAATTCTATATATCTCGAATAGATGTCACCTCATCGTGATTTTCGCCAATAGTTTTATATATGTTTATTTTAAATGATGTTATTTCATTTTATCAGGGCCTGAAAAAGGAAAATTTCACAAACCGGAAGGGAAATTGCAAAAATATGTCAGACAAAAAAAATAATTTATTTTCAAAGAATATAAAAACAAACAAGTACATAGCACACAAAAAGTATGCTGTAGTATTACATTAATAAATCACAGGAAAAGTTCATAATCATCAGAGTAATATCTTTGATATTCAATAATAAATAGTTTCGGTCCAATCCAATATGAGCCCTACTTTTATTTTTATAAAAATATTTTTCCTATAATTAGAATATATCTTTTAAAGCAGTTATTTTTTCTTTTATTTAGGAAGAAGTTTTTATATCCAGAAAATAAAAGTTGGTAGGTATATATCACTCATTTGGAAGAAACATCTAAAAAATTAGCATTGGGGGTTTGTCATTCTTGTTCTTATCAGCACTTTTCTCTCTTCTATAGGCGTAGCTAAAATATGATTCTATTCTATGGTCCTAAACTATTTTATTTCGCCTAAATATGAATCGTCCAAATTACTTTGTAGTTTTCTGGGAAGAGCAGTGCACCTTGCAAACTAAAGCGAATTTCATTGCTTCATCCCTCAGAGTACAGAGTGAAATATACGTCCGGGCTAAGCAGGGCCGGATTAATCCGCTTTGGGGCCCTAGACACTTTCTTCTTACCTCCTCTCTCTCTCTCAAGAAATAGAACACACAAAAAATATAAAACAATAAATAAAACATAACTAAATAATGTGAAAAACTAAAACAAAATTCTAACATGACTTATTTATTTTTAGTTTAATCTTAATATCTTCCACACTGTCAAAACACTTCAAAAAACCGGGCCCTAAACATGATGATTAGACTTTACTGGCTTTAAAATTATTGGATAAAAATACTTGGTAGGTTTCACATTAAGATATAAAAAAATAAAACGAATTTATTTTTGGAGAATCTTTAATCTCGATATATATATTTCGGGTGACTAACCCATCTTCAGGAGAAACAGCCTTTAATAGTCTCAGCAGATCAGATGATATTAATATGGAATCTACTTCTACCTTCGCCAATCATCTACATTTGAATAAACACACCTCTTCTATTAGCCACCTAGTTCCGTTACATTTCGAAAGAAAGGGCTTACGTTTAGATTTTTTAGAGTCAACGGAAATAAAATTAGCTCTCTCGAATAAAACGAATATACTAAATAATCAATTAGAAGTCAAGAAAAGTACAATCATTGATTACATTCTTTAAATATTTGCAAATTTGTTTTGTGTGTAAATTCTCATTTCTCAGAAGACCATTCAAAATTAAACAAAATAGACTTCTCTCTCCACTAATTTTAAATATTTACCCTTTTGTTATCTTAAAAATAAATTTTACCATTGAGTTGTATTCAAATTCGAAATCCTCATTGCTCAAAATTAAACAAAAGTAGACTTTCTACCTTTTCTCCCTCAACTAATTTTAAATATTTACCCTTTTGTTATCTTAAAAATAAATTTTACCATTGAGTTGTATTCAAATTCGAAATCCTCATTTCTCAAAAGGCCACTCAAAATTAAACAAAAGTAGACTCCCTACCTTTTCTCCCTCCACTAATTTTAAATATTTACCCTTTTGTTATCTTTAAAAAATAAATTTTACCATTGACTTGTATTCAATTTCGACTTATCCAGGTCAGTTACTTTCTGTTTCTCCTGAAGATGGGTTAGTCACCCGAAATATATATATCGAGACTAAAGATTCTCCAAAAATAAATTCGTTTTATTTTTTTATATCTTAATGTGAAACCTACCAAGTATTTTTATCCAAAAATTTTAAAAAATGTTTCACCAAGTACCAACACCAAATTCCTTAAAAACTATTTTACTGGCTTTAATTTCAAGTTGAATAAGTACTATGGATTTAAGCAAAAAAAAATTATAAAATTATTACAATTAAATTGAAAATTCCAAAAAAAGAATCTCGCTAACGTCCTTGTGTTTTTCTATGTAAATTTCCCATACAATGTAGGATACATTGTAAGTTGATACAATTTTGATGGCTGTATATGTATATAATTAAGTAATGGAGAGGGATTCAGCCAATGGGTAGCCTCTGCTGAATAAAAACTCCCAATTATGGAAAACGTTTCGGCTTTAATTAAATAATGCCATCATCAGTTCCTAAGAGTTGATGAGTCCTTGAAGACGAGCGCCATATTTGTGTATAAGGTGTCCGAGCATGATGATATTCCTCAATGGTTATAAAGTTGATACAATTTTGATGGCTGTATAATACATCTATCGCCGATAGTATTTATTAAGATATGGTATCCTACTTGAAGGAATATTTGTCAGAAATTCAAAAAAGATTGAATGATTTTGTAAATATTAAGAACTGTTTTATTCTTGTAGAAAGTCCTTGGCATTTTGAAGACAATGATATGATTTCATTTAGTCAGTTTGGATTTCCTAAAACTCTGTTGATGAACGAACTTGTTGAGAAATACGATACACAACTCAAAGTTCATTTTATTGAACGAAAAAGCAGGAACACATTTAATTTTTGAAAAAATGTGCCTAGTAATTATAAAAGTTTATATTTCCATCTACATATCTCTGTGAAGCTTCATTTTCCAAAATGACCTTCTTGAAAAATAAATACCACAAACGCCTTTCTCGCACATTTAGAAGACACAATGAGAATTGCATGTAGTCCCAAAGACGACAACATAGAAGAAATAATTAAAAAGTACAACACCATAACACTTAAATTACATGATACTCTTATAATTATGTACATGGAGAGGGATTCAGCCAATAGGTAGCCTCTGCTGAATAAAAACTCCCAATTATGGAAAACGTTTCCTGGCTTTAATTAAATAACGCCATCATCAGTTCTAAGAGTTGATGAGTCCTTGAAGTATCGAGCTCATATTTGTGTGTAAGCAGTGTCAGAGCATGATGATATTCCTCAATTGAGTCATAAAGTTGATACCATTTTGTATCAACTTTATAACCATTGAGGAATATCATCATGCTCGGCACCTTGTACACAAATATGGCGCTCGTCTTCAAGGACTCATCAACTCTTAGGAACTGATGATGGCATTATTTAATTAAAGCTCGAAACGTTTTCCATAATTGGGAGTTTTTATTCAGCAGAGGCTACCCATTGGCTGAATCCTTCCATTACTTAATTATATACATTGTAAGTTTTAGTATTTAACTTGACTCACGCCAAGTTGGTTTGTTAATGGCAACCAGTGAGTGTTAATTTTATTCATATTGTAACACAGAAAAATAAAAAGTGATTAATTATGTCGTTCATAAGTGTCATTTCCGTCCCTGCGATAACAAGTTTAATAAAATTTTTAACAGATTTATTACAGAATTTTCAAATTCTAAGCAGTTTGTGTGTCTAGTATTGCAATATAACATCTGGTTTGTCTTCTAGTTCACTAGTAGGCGAGGATGCTTGCGTATCTTCTAAAGTGTTGACCACAACCGGTGAGATATTACTTGTCTCGGTACCACCATAAGCCATTAATCGATATTGAGTCACAATCTGTTGAATTTCTTGCTGAGCAAAAAGACACTGTTGTTCTGGAAGCTTTTTCAGTTGGAGAGCAATATAACGACCAAAAACATCACATTCGTTTTAGATCACTAGAATGTTCTACATTTTCATGGAGACCGCCCTCATCATCATTTTCCGATTCATTGATTTTCGGACGTTTTATCGACCGTCTCTGATTTTTATTATTTAATGAATAATAACTTTTGACTAGTATTTGTTTTTTGATTTGTTGCGATTCTGGATTCATTCCTTCGTTTGAATTAGTTTCCTCAGTGCCAGAGAGACGTTCTTCTACCTCCACCTGTCAACAAAGAAAAATAGGGTTTTTATTAATGCTAAGATAATTCCAAAACATAAGTGACTTAATTTCAATTCTTTTTAAATTGAAAGGTTTTTTTAGTCCCAAACTAATTTTTAGTTTACCATACAGGTATGGTCAAGTATTGTAATTGTGCATCAAAAAAAGTGATTTTTTCCTTCCTTTTTTTCGAAATATCTCAAAAACGGCTGAAACTATTTCGATTAAAAAATTGAGCGAAACCACGGCATTTCGCTCTACAAAAAAGCTCTAATAAGTGAACATCGAAAAAATTATATTTTTCGAGATAATAATTGTTTTGTCAAAATGTCTGTTAGTCTGTGCGTTACCAAATTTTTGTGGACGAGCTAGCTCAAAAACTAGTGTGAATATCGAAACCAAATTTCACACGTAGTTTTGGTCCATTGAGATTAAGAGATGATTAGATTTTGGTGCATATCGACCCAAAATTAAGGGGGGTGGAGGGGGGGGGGTTAAAAATTAAAAATCTAGGTCGTTTGGGCAAACTCAACCAAATTTTGTATACATAATCAGTAGGACCCCCTGAAGTCTAAAAATGCAAAATCTAACCCCCCAAAATGGGGGGGGGAGGGTCAAAAAATGAAAATCTTGGCCATTGACCAAACTCAACCAAATTTTATATACATAATCAGTGTGCCCCTAGGAGTCTAAAAATGCAAAAACTAACCCCCCTCCCCTACATGATTATAAATAATTTTATTAAATATTAATGTAAGTGAGGGGCAGGTTGTATGGTAAAGTCAAGTGGATGACCACATCAGAACACGTCAGCTTATTTAGTACTACTAAAGATGGTCAACCAGAAGTGATCGAAACTGTTTGGTGAATCAATAAAATAAATAATAATAATAAACTGAAATTATTTATTGTTGTTTATTAGTTTGTGACTAAAAAAACCCTTCGGGGTCGGTAGGCTAGGCGGTAGCGTGACAGCGAGCTAACCAGGGGACCCGGGTTCGAATCCGACTCGAGGCAGCCAGCTAAAATCTGACCCCCGGGGGTAGAGACAAATTTTAAAAATATAGCTAGTATCGTAATTGGGCTTATGGCTAGAAAGGCCGAAAGCCAAAAAAAAAAAAAAAAAAAACCCTTCAATTTAAAAAGAATTATTAATGCTACCAAAAAAATGTCATAAAATAAGAATATCAAGGCTTGAATTAATTGGTAAATTATATATGAGAGATTTAAAAAATGAGCTATTTACAACCCAAGCAGGGCCAGATTTAAGTACAGCCTACGCAGGCTGCAGCTTATGGACCCGCATCACAAAGAGTCTACTTTTTTTTTAATCTATTTAACAAGGTTTCATGAGTCAAGAACGTTTATTATTAAGTTTTTAATTGGACAATTTCTGAATATGCGGTTTTTTTGGTTAATTAAAAAAAAGTATTTTCCCCGATAGGGTCCGCGCCACAAGTTCAGCCTAGGGGCCAATAGATCCTAAATCTGGCCCTGCATCAGACTAAGAGATACTGGTGGACAAACATTTGTCAAAAGAGAAATTAACTTCTTTTCAACATTTATTAACCGACTTCAAAAAAGGAGGAGGTTCTCTTTCGACTGATTTTTTTTTTGTGTCTATGTTACCTCATATCTCCGCCAATTGTGAACCGATTTTGAGAATTTTTTTTGCATTGGGTTCAGTCTAGCTTCCGATTGGTCCGTTTTTTTTCATTGGTATTAGACCTTTTTTGTTAGGTTTGTTCAGGCCTAACTTCTTTGTTTATAAACCGATTTCGATGATTCTTTTTTATTGGAAAGGGGTATCTTAGGGATGAGTCTCATATTAATTTGGTCAAGTTCTGATGATATGATCAACTACGAAATAACGTAAATTTCCAATTCTTATGAGCAAATAATCGAAATTATGATAAATAAAATCTCTTAAAAACAAATCTTAAAACATTCATTTAAAACCCGCAAACGTTTCGAGAGAATTTCTATATTTATGAATTTAATTTTATTATTATTTTCTGATTCATTCGCCCGACGCTTTCTCTTACGAGATGCGTTTTCTCTGATGTTAATGATTTAGAAAACAAAATTTTTTATATAATATATTATGTAAATATGTAGTAATTAAAGAAACATAATTTTATTATTATTTTATTAATTTAGTTAAATACTAATTCGCAAGCGACAATTCATCCAAATAGAATTTATCAAATTTCTTTAGAATTTCGCCCGGCTCGAGCTTATCAATAACGGCTCTCTTTCTTTCTTTTTTTAGTTGGCGTCCAGAAGCATTCCAGGGAACATCTACGCCTAATCAAAGGTAAATAAATACTAATTACTCTATTATCTATCATTAATATTCATCTATCTCATTAAACTAAACGACCACTTAAACGATACTTGTGTTTTACTTCATCAGATTAATTCTTAAAAAAAACAAGTAAAATATTAATTTATAGTTGAATGTAATGGAAGGCAGCCCAGAGGTAGTGAGGAAAAAAAATTAACACATATCAAATAAGGTGTAATTTATTGGAATCCTTCCTCCTTTCCTTTCAAAACGACGTTTCGGAGGATTTTTCCCTCCTTCTTCAGGGTTTCAAGGGTCAATGAATGAAACAAATAAAAATGTTCCTTCTTCTCTCCACAGTAGTGTTCAAAAACTTTCTTCATTTTTAAGAAAGGCATAGAAAAACAATTTTTTTTCCTCCTTTTCTTAATTTCTTAATTTATAACATTTTAAATTATTATAACTAAGTAGCCTAAAAATTTCTAGCTTTACTTATAAGTACCTGGAGGCACCGAGCGATGTTCAGTAACTTCTTCCTTCAGTTAGCTTTATTTTAATATTATTTTTAATTTAAAATTCTGATAAAAAGGTCGATTTTTATTTGAGAGCCGTTTTCAAATTAAAAAAAATACAAATATATATAATGTATTCGACCACTATACCCCCTCCCCCCACCCCCACCCCACTCGACCCCACCCCCGAAACCTCGCCCTACCCCAGGATCCCCAACCACTGCACCCCACCTCCTGCACCTGTTTTGATTCAACCACAGGATTCATTTTTATTCATCCAATTGTTAATAAATAAAACCTATCAAAATGTGTTGTTTTTTCAGAAAATTGAGATCTGCTTATGCGAAATATATTTTTAAATAAATTCTTGATTATTTTTTATTCTATTAAATAAATAAAGTTCTTTATAAAAACAATTATAAAACGTTTATTAATGTTTCTAACGTTTCGGGAGAACAAAATATGTTAAAATCCACAATCACAATACTTCTTCAAGGCCTTTGAGAATAAAGGATTAACCCGACCCATTGTCTATCTGGGTACAAAAGAAAAGATAAACCCTTTTTAAATCCCTAAGAATGGAATTTTTCTACCTGAGAATAATTAATTTGATTACGAAAAAAACCCATCAAAAACAATTTTGTCGAAGATGAGACCGTGACAGATCGAATTGTCACCACAAAAACCTCCTAACCAGTGAATTTCATCAAAATCGGTAGAGTTGTTTTCAAAATAGAAATAAGATACAAACAAATATATATATAAATAAATATACAATTTTTGCTCGTTTAATAAGAGTAGATATATGCATGTCGGATGGAAATTTGTCTCTCTGGTCAGCCTAACTGCACGGAAAACAAGTTAACGCTCGGGTTCGACTCCTGATGAGGGGACGAAACCCTCTGCTAAATATGCAATATAAACATAATTATCTAATAAGATCTTTGATTTGACCTTAATCACTTATTTTCAAAATATATTTGGTGTGTAAGCCTTGTGAGTTGTTTTTAAAAATTTATTTGAAAAAATTCCATTTATTTTTCAAAAAATAAAACACTCAAATTTTTCTATTAAATATACAAAATTATTCAGATCAAGATAATTTACAAGATAGAATATTTTTTGATATTAAAAGTAGAGATAGTTATAAAAGGAGGTTCCCTTTATTAAAGAACAAATTTTCTGAACAATCTGAGAAATTGAATTTTTCTTAATTTTTAGCTATTCAAATTTGAATTAGTATTGTTGTAAAAAGTCGACAACAACAGCCAGCGCCTTATCGTTTTAATATTCCATGAGTTAATTTATATTCATTTCTTTTGATCCCTATTTAATATTAATATATTTGACACTTTATTATTAAAAACTATATCACAAATACTTCAAATATTGAAACTACTATATTTTCAATCACCTAGTGATTAATAAATCTTCAAATCAATTTATTGTAAGTAATAATAAACTCATTTTCTAAATATAAGCATGATTTAATAAATAAATCTGGGGGCACCAGCCAAGTTCGATTCGAGCGGGGATGTGTGCACTGCCAGACTACCCTTTACAGGAAACAACTCAGGCCTTTTTGACGCCTCTGTAACTTCGTAATGGAAACCGCTACATGGCTGAAATTTTTTTCCAGAATACTGGTCCATAAGCTTAACTAAATTACAAAATTTCATATTTCTACTGTTTATACCATCCAAGTTACAAGAAGCCAAAGATAGACTTTTTCGTCACTCACTCACTCACTCATCAAAATTCTAGAGTACTTCCGCTGATCCAAGAATGCTGAAATTGGGCAGGCAGGTTTGGGGTACAATTAATGGGAAAAATCCAAAAATCGAAACTTTCCCTTCTTCAGGACCTAAAATGAAGAAGTGAAAGTTATAGACTTAATTAACATATACTAAAAATTCAATGAACCTAGAATGCTGAAATTTGGCATACTGGTATAGCTTGTCACATTAATAAAGGACGAAATTGAAAAATCGAAACTTTTCCTTCTTCAGGGCCCGAAATGAAGGGGTTAAATTTATAGGATAAATCCAACTTACAAAAAGAAGTGAAATCTCAACAAAAACTCTTGTGTAAAAAAGGCCAAGTTCGATTAATAAAATCCGTTTGCCAAAAAAAGTAGTGAGATTTAATGTGCTGCCAAGTTCAACATCATCAATTTATTAAATGAGTCGAGAATATATTAGTAACTTCAATTAAAACGCATGTTTTTCATTATTTTCACATGTCCCTCTATATTTTTTATTGATTTCACATTTTTAGTTGAAATTATTTTCATAAAACTTGGCTTTTACGCATTATTATGTATATCACGAATTACTAGTTACCATATCATGGGATCTTAATAAGAGGGGAGTGGTGGAGGCCCTATCTAACAATAATAATAATAATTTAATGCGTAAAAGCCAAGTTTTAGGTAAATAATTTCAACTAAAAATGTGAAATCAATAAAAAATATAGAGGGACATGAAATGTCGGATGCAATGAGGGATGTGAAATGAAAAACATGCGTTTTAATTGAAGTTATTAATATATTCTCGACTCATTTAATAAATTGATGATGTTGAACTTGGCAGCACATTAGATCTCACTACTTTTTTGGCAAACGGATTTTATTAATCGAACTTGGCCTTTTTTTACACAAGTGTTTTTGTTGAGATAATGTTATTTGAGTATTAAAGTGAGAAATTTTCCTACAAGAAAGTTTTTTATTTTGTTTTGCTACGAGGACAACACACTCAGTGGGTTGTAAATACCTCATTTTTTTTTAATTTATCTTAAAATAATTAAATTTCTTCCAGAACTTAAGTGACTTGATTTAAATTTTTCGTTAAATTGAAGGGTTGGTTTTGTCACAAATATAATAAAACAATAATTTTAATAACTATTTGAATTATTTAATTGATAACTATACAGTTTCGGTCACCACTGGTCGACCATCCTCAGTAGTTCTAAAATTGAAATGAAACATTTATTTACATTTTTTCTTTTTATAGAGAATTATATAACACAAAATTTTTTTACAATAATTTGAAATCATACATACATCTCGTCCAAGAACCGGAATTTGTCATTTCACATGAAACATTCATTCTTAAATCTTCAATATAGATAGATCACACAATTCATTACAATCACACACAAACATATATATAGCAACAATTTATAAAAACGTTTATCACTGAACTGAAATTATTGTAAAAAAAATTTTGTGTTATATAATTCTCTATAAAAAGAAAAAAATGTAAATAAATGTTTCATTTCAATTTTAGAACTACTGAGGATGGTCGACCAGTGGTGACCAAAACTGTATAGTTATCAATTAAATAATTCAAATAGTTATTAAAATTATTGTTTTATTATATTTGTGACAAAACCAACCCTTCAATTTAACGAAAAATCTTAAAATAAGTTATACTAGTTATATGAGGATGGGAAAATGTCTTAAATATAATATGTATAAAGAGTTTCTGGTGTTATAGTATATAAAGAAGCTCGTGATGACATAAACGGTCGATAAGGCGATAGCTCTTCGCGTTAGTTTCTTTTTTTAAATAATATGCAGATAATGCAATGTTAGTTTAATATTCATAATATAATAAATTAGCAGATTAAGATTCTAGTTGCGTTTCAAATAATAAATAAATAATAGCTTTTTCTGTGGACTTCACCGCACCTTGAAAAAGAAAATCGACGCTTAAAATGGCATATTATTACATAGTACCTGGCACCGAGCGATGCTCGGTAACTTTTTTCTTAAGTTAAAAGCTATTTATTATTCCCCGGACCCCCACCACTTCACCCCACCTCCTGCACCCCACCACCCCACATCCGGCCCCACCTACACCCCCACCCCACCCCGAAACCACTTCCCTCGCCCCCTCGGTTTAAAACTCGATTTTTAATCAATTAATTTTTTTATATAAATTTATTGAACCAATTTTATTACATGAAATAAAGTTTACATTGAATTTGAAGCTTCGACTTCGGAGATTACTTCCCCACTATCGACTGTCCTTGATCTTCTTGAGGCTCCGACAATTTTTTCAGTCCTAAGAGGAAAAAATTAATATAATAAAAAACCTCTTTGCCAGATCCTTTCAGGATCTCAGATATATCCTAGGTCAATCCTAGGATTCTCCTCATTTAATCAATAGGTCAATCAATTAAATTTTATTGAACCAATTATTTTACATGAATTAATGTATAGGCCTACATTATTCGACTTCGGAGATTACTTTCCCACCATCGACTGTCCTTGATCTTCTTGAGCTTGCCAACATCTTTTTAGTCCTTGTTAAACCAATTATTTTACATTAATTAATGTATACATTGTATTTTTGCTTCGATTCCGGAGATTACTTCTCCACCATCGAGTGTCCTTATTCATCTTTAGTCCTTGTTTTTAATAAGAGGAAAAATCTAATTAGATAAAAAAACCTCTTTTCCGATAATTATTTCAATTCCATTATTCCCCAATCAAGTCGATTGGTTATCCTCACCCATCCAATCCCATCTCGTCTTCCCATCCTCCCTCAATCATCTTTTAGTCCTTGTTTTTAATAAGAGGAAAAAATAATATTTGTAATTATCTTTTTGTGGGTTTTAAAATTAAAAAACCAATTAATTATTAAAAGGAAATTGAATAAAAATGTAAATATACATTTTTATCGAGATAAAACCACCTGTGAATAATTATTTCAATTAACAAAAAACCCATCAAAAACAACTTAGCCGAAGATGAGACCGTGACAGATCGAATTGCCAACACAACCCCCCCCCCTAACCCGTGAATTTCATCCAAATCGTTAGAGTCGTTTTTGAGAAATCGATTGGATATATATAATATATATTTACAAGAATTGCTCGTTTAATATAATATGATATGAGAAATTAAAAAAAAAAAATGTAGTATTTACAACCCAAGAGAGACTGGTGTGTTGTCCTCGTAGTACAACAAAATAAACATTTTTCTTGTTACCTAGATCAGCGATTCTTAACAGGGGGCCCGGAAAATCTTAGAATTTTTTAAGTTTTTACTTATATATCTTTACAAATAAAAAATAAAATAAGTTACTAGTTTTTATAAGTGAAACATATGTAAGTGACAGATGAATTTAATGACATCTCAATATTCTTAAACATGGTTTAGTTAATTAACCAATGAAAACGTTGAGCGTACAAGTAAATGGGACCCAAACAGACAGACAGAAAAAATCGTGTAAATATTTTTTATAAGTCTAGGTTTAGAATTTTTATACTATAGCAAATATACTTTCATTTGCAAATATACCTATTTTTCAAGAAATATGTTATTACTGACAATCTGATAAAGCCATTAAATTTATCTATGCAAAGGAAATCAACACGCCATTTTTTCCCTGCTAGACAAAATATAGAGGCGATGAAAATGAAACTTCGTAGATGGATTCGAAGAGTAGAATCGAATATTTTCGAAATATTTCCAAATTATTCTCAAATGATTACAGATTAATTGTGAATTTAGTAAAGAACATACAAATTATTTAATTCAATGTCATCTCTAAAAATTAATTGAAAAATTTGACAAATATTTTCCAAATAATGAAATTGAGAGCAGAAAATTGTCGATTCGAGATCACTATAATAACTGGGATAATAGCAATCTATCACCAACCCACGATAACACTCTGATTAAATTGATAAAGGATTTAAGTTTGGATTCACTTTTCAAGAAAAAAAAAGTTTGGTACAATTTTGGATACATATTCGGAAGGAATATCCACACCTGTTCACAATCGCCATACAACATTTATTGCCTTTTGCTTCCAAAATGGTCAATATTAAAACGAAGCAACGTAATAGACTCTGAATGCATGCGAATAGCTTTAAGTATCACAATTGAAGTGCGAATAGACAAATTAGTGGAGTGTATTCAACAACATTTATGAATTATTGTTCCTTTGAGAGTTTTTTTTTTGTACGAGTAATTAAGAGTATGTCACCTAATGATGGGAATGAGGGGGGGGTACTCTGGCCCCTAAAATATTTTAGTATTTTAAGGGAGCCGCGACTAATATAAGTTTAAGAACCACTGACTTAGATAACATAATATCACAGAAACATGTTTCGGCCAAAACCATCAGCCATCTTCAGTCGCCGGACATCGAAATCAAGCATACAAAATGCATACTTTTTACTTTACCATACAGGGTATGGTCAAGTATTGTAATCGTGCATGAAAAAGTGGTTTTTTCCTTCTTTTTTTTCGAAATATCTCAAAAACGGCTGAAACTATTTTGATTTAAAAAATTGAGCTAAACCATGGTATTTCGCACTACAAAAAAGCTCTAATAAGTGAACATCGAAAAAATTATATTTTTCGAGATAATAATTGTTTTGTCAAAATGTCTTTTAGTTAGTTAGTCTGTGCGTTACCATATTTTTGTGGACGAGCTAGATCAAAAAACTAGTGTGAATATCAAAACCAAATTTCACACGTAGTTTTGGTTCATTGAGATTAAGAGCTGATTAGATTTTGGTGCATATCGACCCAAAATTAAGGGGGATGGAGGGGGGGTTAAAAATTAAAAATCTAGGCCGTTTGAGCAAACTCAACCAAATTTTGTATACATAATCATTGGACCTCCAGAAGTCTAAAAATGCAAAAACTAACCGCCCAAAATGGGGGGGGGGGGTATAGGGTCAAAAATTGAAAATTTTGTCCATTTACCAAACTCAACCAAATTTTGTATACATAATCAGTGGGACCCCAGAAGTATAAAAATGCAAAAACTAACCCCCCCCCCCTACATAATTATAAATAATTTTATTGGCCAGGTTGTATGGTAAAGTCAAGTGGATGACCACATCAGAACACGTCAGCGTATCTATTTTGTAAATAACTCATTTTTTAAATTTCTCATATATTTATTTATCTAAATCAGTTGGATGTGGATTTAAATTTATTATTATTTTTTTATTCACTGATTATAATATTCAAAGAAAGTAAATATTTACTATTATTTTTAATTTAATTTTAAATAGATAACAAATAAAAAGGGGTAGGTAGTATATTATTCAAATATGTTTCAATTTAAATTTTGCATATTTGCGGGTAGGGTACCGAATAAATTTCCAAGTCAACTTCACAGTCTTACCATTGTTTGCACTCACGAGCCGTCACTGAAAAAAAGAAATTAAGTACCTATTCGAAGAGTTGATAAGCTAATCAGTTTAACTCAATGAATAATTTATTTACTTATTTATTAATTATTAATTTGTATTAAATAACATTTTATTGGATTGTCAACAAACAGAGAAAATTCGCGTTAAAATGATTGTGGGCTTCTCAACTCTCGATTTATTAAAACAAATATAGAAAAAAGTTCACTTACATTATTTTCAGATTTGAATGCGCATACTTTTTTAATACCATTCATAAAAGAATGCATAGTATTGAACCATTTAATGGTGGGCTCATAAATCGGTACATCCGTCAAATATTTGGATCTATTAATTTTCAATAATTCTTGAGCGTAGGTAGATCGAAGATTTTTGATTTTGGAGCGGGCCTCCGGAAGTCCAAAATCATTCACTTCCATTTGTTTAATAATCTCCTCAAGAGCTTCATCGCGGCAAGCTTTGTTGGTATAGTTGACGTTGAGGGGATCCCAGAGAACCTCGTGCTCTTTGTACAATTCCACGAACTTGACGGTGTTTTTCTCGGACCACTTCATTTTGGGTTGCATATAATAACTCGAGGTCTCGCGTCTACGAGTTCCGAAGCTGACTGTACGAGTGGCCTGTGCAAAGATAGGAGGGCGAGTGCCAGGGCTGGGCTGGGCCGGGTTAAGCGCAGCCAGCCAGCTAGCGATCGACTCGGCCCGCCAGCGCCACTCGGCCGGCTCACCACTACTACTCCACCTGAAAACATCCCCCTCGAACAAATCGAGACTCTTCCTCGGATTTATTATTTATAATCTTTAAAGGAAATTAGTGTCGGTTCTAGGTGAAACATTTTAAACAAAAGTTAATTTATAAAAATAAAAACCGACTTCAAAAATTAAATGCAACAAATAAAATACACTAAAAGGTATAAAATAATTATTATCTTATTTAGTTACAACTAAAACGACGAAATATTAACATGAAATTACTTTTTGAAGTCGGTGCCAAAACAAACTATACCTATAAGCGAGCGTACCCGCCAAACTAGGTAAGATCCGTCGAGTGCGATTCATAAAAGGTATATGTTTGGCACCAACTTCAAAAAGTAATTTCATGTTAATATTTCGTCGTTTAGTTGTAACTAAATAAGATAATAATTATTTTATACCTTTTAGTGTATTTTATTTGTTGCATTTAATTTTTTGAAGTCGGTTTTTATTTTTTCTTAAAAATTATTTTTATTTTTCTCTTTTTAGTGATGTTATTAATAGTGATCATATCATCAGAACTTGACCAAATTAATATGACACCATCCCTAAGACACCCCTTTCGGATAAAAAAAGAACCATCGAAATCGGTTCATAAACAAAGAGGTTAGGTCTAAACAAACCTAATAAAAAAGGTCTAATACCTATGAAAAAAAACGAAAAAAAATGGGGCCAATCGGAAGCTAGACTGGACCCAATGCAAATTTTTTTTTCAAAATTGGTTGACAATTGGCGGAGATATGAGGTAACATAGGCACAAAAAAAAAAAAAAATTCAGTCGAATAGAGAACCTCCTCCTTTTTTGAAGTCGGTTAAAAATACTAGGTAGATTCCGCATATAAAAACATATTTATGTACAGTGACGGATCAAGTCAAGTGGGGGCCCTAAGCGGTAAAATAAGGGGGCCCGCAAAATCAATTAAACAATAAAAAATTTTAAGAAAAAAATAAAACCGACTTCAAAAAATTAAGTGCAACAAATATAAAATACACTAAAAGGTATAAAATAATTATTATCTTATTTAGTTACAACTAAACGACGAAATATTAACACGAAATTACTTTTTAAAGTCGGTGCCAAACAAACTATACCTATAAGCGAGCGTACCCGCCAAACGTACTAAGTAAGATCCGTCGAGTGCGATTCATAAAAGGTATATGTTTGGCACCAACTTCAAAAAGTAATTTCGTGTTAATATTTCGTCGTTTAGTTGTAACTAAATAAGATAATAATTATTTTATACCTTTTAGTGTATTTTTATATTTGTTGCACTTAATTTTTTGAAGTCGGTTTTTATTTTTTTCTTAAAAATTTTTATTTTTCTCTTTTAGTGATGTTATTAATAGTGATTATATCATCAGAACTTGACCAAATTAATATGACACCATCCCTAAGACACCCCTTTCGGATAAAAAAAGAACCATCGAAATCGGTTCATAAACAAAGAGGTTAGGTCTAAAACAAACCTAAACAAACCTAATAAAAAAGGTCTAATACCTATGAAAAAAATCGAAAAAAAAATGGGACCAATCGGAAGCTAGACTGGACCCAATGCAAAAAAAAATTTTCAAAATCGGTTGACAATTGGCGGAGATATGAGGTAACATAGGCACAAAAAAAAAAAAAAAAAAAAAAAATTCAATCGAATAGAGAACCTCCTCCTTTTTTGAAGTCGGTTAAAAAATAAAAAAATTTCTGAACCATGTACGTTTATAATTGAAAAGTTTTTGTTTTGCCGAAAGTAGCAGAGCTGTTGATTCACAAAGAGAAACAAAGCGGTTGTCCTCTGCTTGATGCAAATAAACATACACACATATATATCGAAATTATATATCTGTATATATATTATTTATTTGTTTGAGTCTATAGTTTCGAAGACTTGGTCTTCGTCATCAGTCTGTTTTTAATTATAAATATTATTCATGGAGTCAATACCGTATGGATATTGAAAATTTTCGATCTTTACTTAGCTAGGAGTCAGTTAAAATTAACTATAGTCTCAAACAAATAAATAATATATATATGCCCATAATTATGTAAGTGGACTAAGTCAAAAAATTAAAAAATTAGTTTTTTCATATTTTATGTTCCATCCATTTAAAAAGTACAGTAATAAGATGTCGGTTTTGAAAAATCTCTTAAAATTGAACCGTTAAGTGGATTTCTAGTTGTCTCATTATTCAGAATTCGAATCTTGTTTATTTTATAAAACTTAAAATATCTCGAAACTAACAATCAATGAATTAGACCACTTTCATAATTATGGGCACATATATTTTTTTTTTAATGAATTTGGTGTTGGTACTTGGTGAAACATTTTTAACCGACTTCAAAAAAGGAGGAGGTTCTCTATTCGATTGAATTTTTTTTTTTTTTTTTTTTTTGTGCCTATGTTACCTCATATCTCCGCCAATTGTCAACCGATTTTGAAAATCTTTTTTGCATTGGGTCCAGTCTAGCTTCCGATTGGTCCCATTTTTTTTTCGATTTTTTTTCATAGGTATTAGACCTTTTTTATTAGGTTTGTTTAGACCTAACCTCTTTGTTTATGAACCGATTTCGATGGTTCTTTTTTTATCCGAAAGGGGGTGTCTTAGGGATGGTGTCATATTAATTTGGTCAAGTTCTGATGATATGATCACTATTAATAACATCACTAAAAAGAGAAAAATAAAATTTTTAAGAAAAAATAAAAACCGACTTCAAAAAATTAAATGCAACAAATAAAATACACTAAAAGGTATAAAATAATTATTATCTTATTTAGTTACAACTAAACGACGAAATATTAACACGAAATTACTTTTTGAAGTTGGTGCCAAACATATACCTTTTATGAATCGCACTCGACGGATCTTACTTAGTACGTTTGGCGGGTACGCTCGCTTATAGGTATAGTTTGTTTGGCACCGACTTTAAAAAGTAATTTCGTGTTAATATTTCGACGTTTAGTTGTAACTAAATAAGATAATAATTATTTTATACCTTTTAGTGTATTTTATTTGTTGCATTTAATTTTTTGAAGTCGGTTTTTATTTTTTTCTTAAAATTTTTTTTTAAATTATTGGATAAAAATACTTGGTAGGTTTCACATTAAGATATAAAAAAATAAAACGAATTTATTTTTGGAGAATCTTTAATCTCGATATATATATTTCGGGTGACTAACCCATCTTCAGGAGAAACAGAAAGTAACTGACCTGGATAAGTCGAAATTGAATACAAGTCAATGGTAAAATTTATTTTTTTAAGATAACAAAAGGGTAAATATTTAAAATTATTGGAGGGAGAAAAGGTAGGAAGTCTATTTTGTTTAATTTTGAATGGTTTCTGAGAAATGAGAATTTACACACAAAACAAATTTGCAAATATTTAAAGAATGTAATCAATGATTGTACTTTTCTTAACTTCTAATTGATTATTTAGTATATTCGTTTTATTTGAGAGAGCTAATTTCTCAAATAAAACGAATATACTAAATAATCAATTAGAAGTTAAGAAAAGTACAATCATTGATTACATTCTTTAAATATTTGCAAATTTGTTTTGTGTGAAAATTCTCATTTCTCAGAAGACCATTCAAAATTAAAAAAATAGACTTCTCCCTCCACTAATTTTGAATATTTACCTTTTTGTTATCTTAAAGATAAATTTTACCATTGAGTTGTATTCAAATTCGAAATCCTCATTTCTCAAAAGGTCAACAAAAGTAGACTTCCTACCTTTTCTCCCTCCAATAATTTTAAATATTTACCCTTTTGTTATCTTAAAAAATAAATTTTACCATTGACTTGTATTCAATTTCGACTTATCCATGTCAGTTACTTTCTGTTTCTCCTGAAGATGGGTTAGTCACCCGAAATATATACATATCAAGATTAAAAATTCTCCAAAAATAAATTCGTTTTATTTTTTTATATCTTAATGTGAAACCTACCAAGTATTTTTATCCAATAATTTTATTTGAAGGAGTGCTATGAATGGAATAAATAATAAAGTAAACTATAGACACCACGTGTCAAATTGAATAAAACATATCACAAAATTCTCATTATATTTAATATATTGAAAAAATTTTAAACTCAAAGAAATAATAGGTGCTCTTGAATAAAATCAACATAATAAATTTAATAGTGTTTCAAAAATGTGAACGAAAAAAAATACTGGAGGGAAGGGGGGGGGGTTATTGAACAGAAAGCGATTGTATTGCTTTTATTTTATTTTTATATTAACCATCGACTTAAATATAATAAACTAATAAAGAAATAATGCAAAATTTGACCGGCTATAATATGATCCCTACACTATTTACACCCACACCCACACACACACACACACACACACGAACACTCAATCGCCAAAATGGGCTATAGTTCTCGAAGGCCATTAAAAAAAGAAATAATTATCAAAGTATCTCAAAAATATTTAAAATTTGATTGTAATGCGAATAATTTATATGTTTACAGGTATTTTTTTAATTATCTTAAGGGTATTATGTCTACGGGCATTTAAAGTTTATTTATACGATGAAAAGAAGCGGTCCACATCCACAGACGTAATGGGGGTGAATTTAAAGGAACTTCAAACCACCACTTTTATTTTGAAAGAAAAAGATTCCAAACTTTTCGGTATTTTCGAGTAGACTATAGTATCTAGTCAAGACAAAGTACAACTGAATAATAAGAAAAATAAGTGGATTGTTTTTTTAGCTATGATTACATCATTTGTAATCCTTCAAATACTACACCTTTGTCGTTGAGGCCTATTTTTGTTTTCTTCGAATTTAAATGAGTGTCCCCTTGTTTTATTTAATCATTTTTTCATATTTTCTCTGAAAAATTACTTTTAAAACCTCTGTATTTGGTGTGAAATATGCAATTTTATGTAATATCCTTCAAATATTCAATTTTATGCAACATTACTCAAATAAGCAAAAATATGCAGTATAAAATTTAACCCAGATTATCCTAGATGCATGATTCGGATAGATAATTGATCTGCTGGGTCGTATTGCAATTGCAATTGCATAGAAATCCGGTCTCGAGTAATAGTATAGATCAGGGGTCGGGAACTCCACATTAGAACTCTAGGAAAATTTATCCCCGACAATTTAACGTTCCAATCTTTATTCAAGTTTGATTAAAAAAAATGTTAATAATATTATTGATAATGATTCTATTGTTATACATATAATATTATTATATATAGGCTGAAATTTAGATTATGTGCCGTGTCGTCATAAGCAAACATTACCGCCAGTCAACGCCTGTAGAGTATTCCTCTTCTGTGCTTAACAATACATTCGGTTGTATAGCCACTAGGCGCCAAATCTAATATGCTTAAAATTCGATGTAAATTATAAAAAATAAATAGGAAAAAAATAATAAAAAAAATAATCGTATAGAATCTGAAATAAAAACATAAAATTAAATAAGATTTGTTTCCAAGTTATATAAAAATAAGCTGACGTGTTCTGATGTGGCCATCCACTCGACTTTACCATAAAACCTGGCCCCTCACTTATATTTACCTAATATTTAATAAAATTATTTATAATAATGTAGGGGATGGGGGGGGGGTTAGTTTTTTCATTTTTAGACTTCTGGGGTCCCACTGATTATGTATACAAAATAAATTTGGTTGAGTTTGGTAAATGGATAAAATTTTCAATTTTCGACCCTATACCCTCCCCCCAGCCCCCTATTTCGGGCGGTTAGTTTTTGCATTTTTAGACTCCTGGGGACCCACTGATTATGTATACAAAATTTGGTTGAGTTTGCTCAAAAGACCTAGATTTTTAATTTTTAACCCCCCTCCACCCCCCTTAATTTTGTGTCGATATGCACCAAAATCTAATCAGCTCTTAATCTCAATGGATCAAAACTAACTGTGAAATTTGGTTTCGATATTCACACTAGTTTTTGAGCTAGTTCGTCCACAAAATTTGGTAACGCACAGACTAACAGCCAGACAGACTAACTAACTAAAAGACATTTTGACAAAACAATTATTATCTCGAAAAATATAATTTTTTCGATGTTAACTTATAAGAGCTTTTTTGTAAAGCGAAATACCATGGTTTAGCTCAATTTTTTAAATCAAAATAGTTTCAGCCGTTTTTGAGATATTTTGAAAAAAAGAAAGAAAAAAACCACTTTTTCATGCACGATTACAATACTTGACCATACCCTGTATGGTAAAGTAAAGTAAAAAGTATGCATTTTGTATGCTTGATTTCGATGTCCGGTTACTAAAGATGGCTGATGGTTTTGGCCGAAACATGTTTCTGTGATATTATATTATCTAAGTCAGTGGTTCTTAAACTTATATTAGTCGCGGCCCCCTTAAAATACTAAAATATTTTAGGGGCCAGAGTACCCCCCCCCCTCATTCCCATCATTAGGTGACATACTCTTAATTACTCGTACAAAATAAAACTCTCAAATGTAACAATAATTCATAAATGTTGTTGAATACACTCCACTAATTTGTCTATTCGCACTTCAATTGTGATACTTAAAGCTATTCGCATGCATTCAGAGTCTATTACGTTGCTTCGTTTTAATATTAACCATTTTGGAAGCAAAAGGCAATAAATGTTGTATGGCGATTGTGAACAGGTGTGGATATTCCTTCCGCATATGTATCCAAAATTGTACCAAACTTTTTTTCTTGATAAGTGAATCCAAACTTAAATCCTTTATCAATTTAATCAGAGTGTTATCGTGGGTTGGTGATAAATTGGTATTATCCCAGTTATTTTAGAGACAATTTTCTGCTCTCAATTTCATTATTTGGAAAATATTTGTCAAATTTTTCAATTATTTTTTAGAGATGACATTGAATTGTGCCCCTCACTTATATTTACCTAATATTTAATAAAATTATTTATAATAATGTAGGGGATGGGGGCGGTTAATTTTTCCATTTTTAGACTTCTTGGGACCCACTGATTATGTATACAAAAGTTGGTTGAGTTTGGTAAATGACCAAGTTTTTCATTTTTGTCCCTCCGCCCTCCCCCCTATTTCGGGCGGTTAGTTTTTGCATTTTTAGATTTCGTGGACCCACTGATTATGTATACAAAATTTGGTTGAGTTTGCTCAAACGACCTAGATTTTTAATTTTTAACCCCCCTCCACCCCCTTAATTTTGGGTCAATATGCACCCAAATCTAATCAGCTCTTAATCTCAATGGACCAAAACTAACTGTGAAATTTGGTTTCGATATTCACACTAGTTTTTGAGCTAGCTCGTCCACAAAATTTGGTAACGCACAGACTAACAGACAGACTAACAGACATTTTGACAAAACAATTATTATCTCGAAAAATATAATTTTTTCGATGTTCACTTATTAGGGCTCTTTTTTAGAGCGAAATGCCATGGTCTTCGCTCAATTTTTTTAATCGAAATAGTTTCAGCCGTTTTTGAGATATTTCGGAAAAAAAAGGAAAAAAAAACACTTTTTTCATGCATGCTTACAATACTTGACCATACCCTGTATGATAAAGTAAAAATTACATAACTGAGTATACTAGATTCTATTGGCACAGCACCAAAGTGTGTGCAAAATTTCAGCTCGGTGTGGTGGAACTGTGTCTAAGAAATTTCTTTTGTAAAGATTCTAAGGTATTTTTGTGTGTATTATAATCCGGGGACCAGATGGTGGAAAGATATTCTAAAACTGTATATTGAGGTTTTGCTAATCCCCCCCTTGTAAAATTCCTGCAGACGCCCAATGTATAGTAAATATATATCTTTGATAACAAAATTCAAATTCGAATTTGAAATCGATTAACAATTCAGAGCGACTGTGGCGCCTCTTTAACAATACTGCTAACAATCCATCTCTAAATTGAATTCACATTTTCTCCAAGCAGTTAGACTTATATTGAAATACATTTTATTTTAAAAATTTCAAAAGGCTTTATTAAATATCCACCAAATAAAGATCATCTTTAGATTAAAACCACCAAAGAGAGCAAATAATTTAATGAATAGAAAGCCCATTTGCTTTATGAATTAAAAAAGGGATGCAGGTTAATTGCAAGTATGTACTTAAACGATTAAATTAATTTTATTTTACATTTTTCGAATTTTACTTTCCTCTCTGTTAATTTTAACGAAATTTTTTATAAATATTAATATAATTTGTTAAATATAACATCCCTGGGTTGATCTTGTGTATGTGCGCGAAAATATATTCTTGATTTAATTATATTTGATTTTTTAATTATATGAAAAATTAGGCATTCATTTTTTGAGCTCTTAGCCATAATTTTATTAAAGCACAAGCCAGGCATGTACTGACAGAGAGAGTACCAAATTATTTATACTAGTATATTAATAAATAAATAAATTGACACGTTCTGATGTGGCCATCCACTTCACTTTACCATACACTTCTGGTTGAGTTTGGTACAAAGGCCTAGATTTTAATTTTTTGAACCTACAACCCCGCCCCCCTCATTTTGGGCGGGTAGTTTTTGCATGTTTAGTCTTCTGGTAGCCCAATGATTATGTATACAAAATATGGTTGAGTTTGGTCCAAGGGCCTAGATTTTTATTTTTTGACCCTCCGCCTCCCATTTCGGAAAGTTTGTTTTTGCATTTTTAGTGTTCTGGGGGCACACTGATTATGTATGCAAAATATGGTTAAGTTTGCTCAAATGGCCTAGATTTTTATTTTTTGACCCCCACCCCCTAATTTTGGCCCCAGAAAAAAAATATTTTCGTTATTATAGGTTTATTTTATAGTATATTTCATTTTTCTTGTTTTTTAAGTTGGAAAATATTATAATTTTAAATTTTAACTCCCCCCCCCCCCCCTCCAGCCCGCTTAATTTTGGGTCGATATGCACCAAATCTAATCAGCTCTTAATCTCAATGCACCAAAACTATGTTTGAAATTTGGTTTTGATATTCACACTAGTTTTTGAGCTAGCTCGTCCACAAAATTTTGTAACGCACAGACTAACAGACATTTTGACAAAACAGTTATTAGTTCGAAAAATATAATTTTTTCAATGTTCACTTATTAGAGCTTTTTTGTAGACCGAAATGCCATGGTTTCGGCCAATTTATTTAATCAAAATAGTTTCAGTTTTTTTTTTAGATATTTCTGAAAAAAAGAGCAAAAAAACACTTTTTTCATGCACGATTTTGTATGGTAAAGTAAAAAGAATTTTATAAAATTTGTAGGTATTTATTGATATAAAAATATTGAAACAAAAGTTATTTTTAATAAAATTTTAAACATATTTTATTTTAGATTTTTGTTAATTTAGTTTTACATTTAGTGTCGGAGGGTGCAGGGGACTGTCCTGGGCCCCAATGAGTTTTTTTATGTATAGTTCCCTAGGGCCCTTTAAATATAAAGAATGAGCGTGAATTCGAAGGTACTAAGTGCGAGTGAGAGGGTAAGAACTTCTATCTCGCTCTCTTTCTCTCTCATTAGATATCTGCAGAAGCGTGTATCTGTGTGTGTGTGTGTATGTGAATTAGATATATTTCTAATATTATATTATTTTATTCGCTAATAGGTGCATTGGGCGGTGACGTCACAGCTGCATGATGCGAGTTTGGACAAGTCCGAGAGGGCCTCCGGTTCCCTCGCCAATCCACATACAGTATCGTCCATAGCGTCCATTATAATTACACCGTCTAATTATCTTTTAAGGAATTATAATCTCAAATACAGGTGAGTTACAATATATCTATTATATTATATGTAGATAAATATTTATAATGATATTTTCAATTTGCATTTTCGAAATATTCCCATTTGCATGCATAATCAAGTGTATCTTCAATGCCACTCATTTGTCTGAAAAATCTAACCTCATATTTTAAGAGTTTTCATTATTTTGATTTAATTTTTTAAATGCATTGTTTTTATATGACTTCGGTAATAAGACCCACTTAGTCAGATTCTCTCATGATGTATTATTATTTTTTATTTATTTATCTGTTTATGTGTGAGTTTGAGTGCTGGTCATATTAGTGTCAGGCTCAGATTTCATCAGGTCAAAAATCCAAAAAATAAATAAATTGAGGTAAATCCATTCACCCCCGCCTGGGAGACTGATTTTGCTTCGAGTGATTAATAAATTCAATTATGCTTAGGTAATTTCACAAAGCAAGCTAATAAATTAATAAACCTCTAACTAAAAGGGGGTAAAAAAGCCCATTTGGTCAGATCCTATGTGATTTTTATTTATTTATGTTTAACATATATTTATTAGGGTACTCCTTATTTTGGATATTTTCGAATATTTACGCTGTCAGGGCTCATATGTTTAGAAATAAATTTAAAAAAATATCCCCCAAGTTTCAAGTCTCTATCTCAATTTTAACCTAGTGCCACACAGTGATTAAGTTTCTCATCTAAATAACATGCTGTTTTTGGCATTGAACGATCAATTTTTTATTCCAGCCAAAGTAATGGTTCAAAAAACAGAAACTCAGTAGACTTTATCCTTATAATAGTAGCTATCCTTCAGAATTTTTACAAATTTTTAGCTATTATAATTTTGGAGTCTATAACTTACTAATATAGCAGTATTTTATCTAGATTTAACTCAGAAATTGTAATAGCTAAAAATCTCTAAAAATTCTGAGGGATAGCTACTATTATAAAATTAAAGTCTACAGAGTTTCAAATTTTTTGAATTCATTACTTTGGCCCGAATAAAAAATTGATCGTTCAATGCCAAAAACCCCATGTTATGTAGATGAGAAACTTAATAGCTGTGAGCCCCTGTCATCGTAAATATTCGAAAATATCCAAAATAAGGAGCACCCTAATATTTATATAGTGTAAATTGATGAAAGTGTTATATTATATTCAGTCAAATTTTGGCAGTGAGTTTGAATACGGACCACCTGCTCTGAGAACAGAAATTATATATTCATTATTTATTTGAGTTACTAATCGTGATTTTATTTTTCAGCGATCAGCTGATCCGTGACCATATGAGCCAGAGAGTCGTATTATAGTGTATTTATCATGACATCGTCATCTTTTTAATGTAAGTTTCAATCTATTATCTATATTTTATATCATTAAAAATGTTTCAAATGAAACTGATGCATTTTTAGTAAGGTATACATATTCTGATTGCAATACACAAAGTTTCGACAGAAGATGAGTAACATAGAATAAGTGTTTATATGACTTATCAATTGCAACGTTTCGCCACTTATGTAGCTTTTCAGGCTCTGATAAATAAAATCCAAACACTTTGTCAATTTTTTAAGCTCTGCCAATATTATACATACAGACACTCGAATAAGTCTCTATTTTATCATCAACAACTCAAAAACACCAATATGAAAAAATATACAATTATAACTTTTACAATTTCACTGGTAAAATTAAAAACATTTCAAAATTAGTCAACATATTATAAAACTATTTACAAAGTTATAATTGTATATTTTTTGATATTGGTGTTTTTGAGTTGTTGATGATAAAATAGAGATGTATTCGAGTGTCTGTATGTATAATAATGGCAGAGCTTAAAAAATTGACAAAGTGTTTGGAGCTTTATTTATCAAGAGCCTGAAGAAGCTGCAATAAAAGTGGCGAAACGTTGCAATTGATAAGTCGTAAATAAACACTTATTTTGTTCCTCATCCTCTGAAAAACAAAAATTACATTAATAAATTATGGAACTGAATCCCAATGATGACATCCTAATTTTAACCGTTTTCAAGTGTTATAAAAGGGCTTTTTTTTGAATTCATGTAAGAAGTCTCTATCTGAATTCAAATGTTCTTCGTCATTTGAAAACGAATTTATATTCATGTTCATTGTGTCTTTTTGATGAGAATATCTCATTATAAATGTCGTCATTCAGCCGTAGCTTTTTTAATGATAAGCAAATTTTCCAATCTTCGAATTTACTAATATCTTATCTTATTATATTAAACGAGCAAAAATTGTATATATATATATATATATATATCCGGTCGGGTTCTCGAAAACGGCTCTAACGATTTGGATGAAATTCACTGGTTAGGAGGGTTTAGTGTTGGACATTCGATCTGTCACGGTCTCATCTTCGGCTAAGTTGTTTTTGATGGGTTTTTTGTTAATTGAAATAATTATTCACAGGTGGTTGTCTCGATAAAAATGTTTATTTACATTTTTATTCAATTTCCTTTAATAAATAATTGGTTTTTTAATTTTATATCCCACAATAAGGCAATTACAATTATTATTATATATTAAAAATTGGGCAATTTTATTGATTGGATGGATGGACGAATGAATTAACCAATCGACTTGATTGGGGAATAATGGAATTGAAATAATTATCGGAAAAGAGGTTTTTTTATCTAATTAGATTTTTCCTCTTATTAAAAACAAGGACTAAAGATGAATAAGGACACTCGATGGTGGAGAAGTAATCTCCGGAATCGAAGCAAAAATACAATGTATACATTAATTAATGCAAAATAATTGGTTTAATAAAAATTTATAAATTCATTTATTTTATTGATTAAAAATCGAGTTTTAAATCCAACAAATATTAATTTGACAAATTAATTGATGAACTCAAAAATTGATATTTAATTAAAAAAAGATAATTATACCGTATTTATTTATATACCTATATGCACATAATCTGTGGACCACTGAAGGCTAGAAATGCAAAAACTGGGTGCGTGGGCGGGGGTAGATATGGGGGTGCAGTGCTGGGGGAAGAGGTACGGGGTTTCGGGGGCGGAGTGGGAGTGTGGGGATGTAGGTGTGGGGTGGAGTGGGAGGGTGCAGGAGGTGGGGTGAAGTGGTGGGGTCCGGGGGGCTAAGGGAGTTTCGGGGATTAATATAAAGCTATTAACTGAAACAAAAATTTACCGAGCATCGCTCGGTGGCCAGGTACTTAATATTTAAATAAAGAGAAACAAACAGTTTGTCCTCTGCTTGATGCAGATAAAAATATACATATATATATATATATATATATATATATATATACTATATATATATATATATATATATATATATATGACTTTTTGTCAGGCCCGGCACCTTCATACCGAAAAACCTCTTTAATTGATACTAATGAAGCTATAACTTTAAGGAGATAAGTTAGCTGTTAGTTCAAGCTGAAACATTTTTAATAATAAAAAATTAGGTAAAATTACGAAGTGGGTTTCACATCAAATAAAATAAAACAAAAGTGAGTTTTTATTTCGATATATTTCGGGTTGTCAGCCCATCGCCAGAATTTAGAAAAACTGACAACCCGAAATATATCGAAATCAAAACTCACTTTTGTTTTATTTTATTTTATGTGAAACCCATCTCGCAATCTTACCTAATTTTTTATTACTAATGAACCTCTTTAACTGAGACATTCATTGGCTTGTGTATTAAGTATGTTCTTACCTTTCGTGACGTATTTATCTATAAATAGTCTTATCTTTCCATTTTCTATTCTGTCGTTTCGCATTTGAATACTTTCATATTCAATATCGTTTGTCAGATTGTTCAGAAATGTCAAAAAGAAAATTAAATTGCTTAATGGTGAGAAGCCTGTATAAGTGAGAAAACAATTTTGGTCCCTTCGAGACCCACTTATCCAGGTTTATATAGTATATGTTGCAGTAAAAACCCGTTTATATTAAGAACGGGTTCTTACTAGTTGAAACTGAATACCTTTGTGGCAAATAGAGTTTACTGATGTTGGTTGAGTTTGGTTCAAATGTCTAGAATCTTCATTTTTGACCTTTCACCTCATTTTGGGCGTTTATTTTCAAAATCTTTTAAATGATAATGTCAAAAAGTATAAGCAAAGTTGTAGAGGATGTAATTTTTGACATTTTCGTTTAAAATTTTTTGAAAATAAACACCTAAAATCAGGCGGAAGTTCAAAAATGAAGGATTCTAGACATTTGTTCCAAAGTCAACCAACCACCAGTAAAGACTAGTTGAAACAAAGATATTCAGTGAAACCTGCTTAACTAGTAAGAACCTGCTCTCACTAAAAAACGGGTTTTATTGTAACATATGTTTGTTTATTTGCGCCTCTTGTTTCTTAGTAAGATAGAAATATAAATATATTAATAGCTGATTAAAATAAATTTCAAAAAATGCGAGTCGTAGCAACATATATAACATATATATTAATTAATATGTAAGTGGAAATTCATATGAATGAAATAAAACTCCAAAGAGGTTTATACAAACTCAATATATTTCTGGATACATTACTCTAGTCCATCATTAGGAGTTATAGGTTAAAACTGCTTAACTAATAATCCGTGTTATATTGAGTTGCATAACCTCTTTGAGTTTTATTTCATTCACTGTGAAACTACACTCCTTTGTTTTATTAACTAATACTCATGTTTCACCTATAACCTACACCACTTTTCAAGTAAAAAATATATATAGTATATATATTATTTGCATCAAGCAGAGGACAACCTTCTTGTTTCTCTTTATGATTCAACAACTCTGCTAGCTCTCGAGAAATTAAAAATTTTTCAACTAATATTTACAATTTCTCTTTTGCTTTTGAAATAGAGAGTTGAGGGCCTTGATGATGAGCCTGAAAATTAACGTTACTAAGTTAATAAAATATTTTTTAATTTTTTTTAATTAAACATAGACTAAAATTTCAATATAATTTTTCATTTTAACAAATCCTTTCATTTTATTATCCATTTTATTAGCATAAAATAAAGTATTTGATCATATCCTAAAATTTAATTGTTTTTAATTCTGATCAAATCATTTCTTATTACAGCATCTATCCACCAGCGAGATCACCAGCTCTGATCTTCAAAGAGATCTTCAGCAACGTCTTTCTGAATCTACAAAGCATCGAGCACCGTTTCTACCCCTGAGCATTTAGACAACCATCTGGACCAAATAAACAAGGTATTTACTTATGCATTGGCGCATTAGATTCTGGGGTGTCAATTTCCAAATTTAGTTTAGTAACTTGTAGTTTAGCTCCGTAGGATGCATATAGGATGATTTTTCTTTCAGGTTTTTTCTTTTTTGCCCTACCCTCTTTTTCTCTTACTAGATTTAATATAAAACATAACTATTTAATAAAAAAATAAAATTACAGAATTACAATAGTCTTAAAAATTTGTTAAAGAGTTAATTTTTAAATAATAATTCAATAATTTTTAATTGAATTTTCTTAAATTTTTTAATTCTTCAAATAAATTTCATAAAGTAGCTTATAAAAGAGAAAAATATAATTATTTCAATATTACACATTAATAATATTTCTCCCCAGGTACTCACATGTATAATAAATCAATTATAAAAACTCAAATACCTCTTCTGTTTATTCAAATATTGAAATAAAATAATATTTTTCTAATTTAAAAAATAAAATAATAAATTTATATTTTATGGAAAATTTAGAATCTTAGGTCAGTTGAATATCTTTCGGCTAAATCTATATAATATATATGTAGAATGTATTTAAGTTTTAATATTCACCCCTACTTACTTCCAAACAAAAACCAACCCTTCCTCATGGGCGCCGGCAGGGTACAATTACACCCCCCTGTGATGAAAGAAAATACACAGAAATAGATTAAGAATTGATTTGAATTTGAAATTAACTTAATTGACATAAATGTCTAATATTATATCCCTAATTATAATTATAAGGATGCACTATTATAAATCTACTCTTATTAAAGGAGCAAAAATTGTTTATTTGTTTGTATCTTAGTTCTATTTTGAAAACGGCTCTAACGATTTTGATGAAATTCACGGGTTGGGGGTTTTGGGGGCGACAATTCGATTTGTCACGTTCTCATCTTAGACAAAATTGTTTTTGATGGGTTTTTTCGTAATCAAATTAATTATTCTCAGGTAGAAAAATGGCAATCTGGTGTTTTTAAAAAAAGTTTCCCTTTTACTTTTGTTTGTTGTGGGTTGGGTTAATTCGTTGTTCTCAAAAGCCTTGAAGAAGTATTGTGATTGTGGTTTTTAACATATTTTGTTCTACCTAAACGTTAGAATTATTAATAAATGTTTTATAATTGTTGTTATCAAGAACCTTATTTATTTAATAGAATAAAAAATAATCAAGAATTTATTTAAAAATATCTTTTGCATAACCAGGTCTCAATTTTCTGAAAAAATAACACATTTTGATAGGTTTTATTTATTAACAATTGAATGAATAAAAATGAATCATGTGGTTGAATCAAAACAGGTGCAGGAGGTGGGGTGCAGTGGTGGGGGATCCGGCGGTAGGGCGAGGTTTTGGGGATGAGGTTTTGGGGGTGAGGTCAAGCGGGGTGGCGGGGGGGGGCGGTACAGGGGGCGAATACTATATATATATATATATATTTGTATTTTTTTAATTTGAAAACGGCTCTCAAATAAAAATCGACCGTTTTATCAGAATTTAAATTAAAAATAATATTAAAATAAATCTTTTAACTGAAGGAAAAAGTTACCGAGCATCGCCCGGTGCCTTCAGGTACTTATATTTTATTAATTAATAGTATAGTGTGTGGATGAAGATGCACCCCCTGAAAATAATCCTGCTGGCGCCCACGCCCTTCATCCTTGAATATTAAAATGAAATACATTTCTCTTTATAAAATTTTAAATTCTCCTTTTGAGAATTTAATATTTAGAGATCAAATTAGGATTTTCAGAGTCCCACATCATTTAGGTTCTCCGAGGCTCTCCGAGATTGAGGGTTGGTTGGTCTTCGCTTCACAAAGTAAGAGTGATTAGGGCTCGTTGTTAGAATGTCTCACTTAGGTTTTGCCTCTAATGTGCTGCAGAGATTTTCTTTCAGAGACGCAGCCCTCGACCACCGTGGGATTCATCATCAACTTGGTACCTTAGCTATTCAGTTGATTAGGGCTGAGATGTGCGTATTTGTCCCGAATTTAAGGGACTCTCTTTTGGCTCATTCTTTCGAGAAATATTTCAAAATCAATGCACATCTCCTTATCAATAGATTAGATTGGTAATAAAATATTATCAATTACATATAAATTTAAATTAAATATTTTAAAATAGATTTTCAATGGTTTGGGGGAGCTCGCCAATGCCAACGAATTTAACAAGATAAGAAAAAAATCAAAAATATATTACAAAAATATAACAAAAACAAAATACAAATAAATTTTTATATATAAATATATTGACAGATCGATCCAACGTTTTGATTTTTCAAAGCAAATAAATGAAACATCTCCACATACAATTATAAATAAAATATATATGACTTTTAATTTTAACAAAACTATTATTGCAAATTACTTTAAAAATCTCAATTAAATTAATTCTCAAAATCAAATACTAAATTATTTTATAAAAATATATCTTTTAAAAACATAAAATTCTACCAAATTTATCATAAATTTTTATTTAAAACTTTTGAACATAACTAATTTTTAATTCCTTAAATCTTACGAATTATTATTTCTTTTTCGGTTGATAATTCAAACATTTTGAAAATTTTATCATTTTTAACTTAAAAATTATTTGTCCCATTTTTTTTTCTATTAACAAATATTGAATGATGTGGAGATTCACAAATACAGTAAACACATTATTACTTAAATAAATGATTCTTAATATTTTTTCAAAAATTTATTTGATTCAACTATCTTATTTTTAATATCTAATAAAAATTTAATATTTATTTTATACTTTTAATTAAAATTTAAATTAAAAGACATAAAATATTATTACAATATGTAATTAATACAAAGTACATTTTTCTTAAAAAATATTTAGTATGTTAAAGATAATAATTACTTAACATCTCTATATAAAAATAATAATAATTATAAAAAAATAGTTTTGCTTTGAGGATTCATTACCAAGTGGATGTGAGTCTGTCGCCCGGAGCCTGCAGGCTTTCCTCGTGGGTCCATTAGAGGGGAGATCATGCTCAGTGTTTTCCATCTTAGGCCTCTGCTGGACACTTATCTAGCTTTAAGTTTATCTCTCAGGTTGCCCTCTAATCTTAGCTAGTTCGCTCTGGTTAGGTCCTTAATTGTGCATGTATTAGCTGTAGAGTCCAACAGAGAGCTAATATCGAAGTCACTGCCTTGTTCTCGCCACGAACGAACCACGTGGGGGAGTCGGCCAGACCGGAATCATCGGTTGAGGTCCAGGTCTCCTCTAATCTTAAGATGCGATGCGATTTCGGGAGATCAATTTGATCTCACCCAATATAGCCAGTGAACAAGGGTTCAATGCTAGATTTTGCCCAGTGAATAACTCCAGGAGGAGTGCCTCTTATTTCCGGATCTGACCGGAACACGTGCGTAGATTTCAGGAAATTTTTAGGCGATGACTGACATAAAGATTCTCTACCTTTGTAAACTCATTTGTACATCTCTCTGACAGTCGTTGTAGTTGCGCTTTCGGATCTAGGGACGGAATATCCAGACAGACAAACAACAAAAGATCATAAGATCGTCTACTGTGGGTATTCCCCGAAGAGGCTCTCCTGTTGCTAGGGACTTGCGATGCGTTATCCCCTTTCGTCCCTTATACCTATACAGGTACAGGTTAGGTAGGATCTCTTTCAGGAGCCCTGGGCTCATTTACTGGGGTCTAAAGAATCAAACTTCTTCTTCACTGGCCGGGTCTCGCGTTGCACGGTTTCCGACTCAAAAAGTCCAAATCTTTCGTTTTTAAATTGAAATTATGAGAATTTCATCTGAAGCGATTGACCAATGGACTTCGCTGTTTTATTTAATCCAAACCAGATTTTTTGTAATCAAATGATGAGATATTTGATTCAAAGGAATTATGCCATTAAGATCAGCGTTATAGGCAAAAGTATTATATTATTTATTTACTTTTGTTGCCTCTGGTTGTCTACTTCTATTTATAATGATTTTCCTTTGTAAATGGATGTGTAAACTAATATTTTTTGAGCTATGTCATAGAATGTCTCTTGAACTTGCTCTATTTTGGATGGCCATAACTTAAGACGCTAGGGATGTCGAGTTTCTACATGGCAAATATAATACATATATACGTTTTATTTTCTAAATAAAGAAAAATTTCGATTTGAGAATGATATTTTTTATTACTATAAATTTATTTTCATCATATTCATTATTCTGTTAGATCATCATCATCTTCCAAATTCTAGATTACAATCTATTGGGGTTGGCAACCGACATATTTAGCCATCTTTTTTTTTTTATTAGAAACATAATTAAATTAAAATCTATTTATTTTTTTCATATTTAAGTATATTATTCTATATTATTATGTGGCCGTGACACCGACACCGAAACGGCACTCGTCACGACCTCTTAGAAAACTATATTTTATTTTTATTTTTTTATAATTTTTAGTATTATTTTGTTGATTAGTTTTTCTCACGCAATAAAATATTTTCCTTCTGATAATAACGTTCTTTTTGCTAAATTATAAAACTAAATTATGGAGGCATCAGTCCACCTCAAAGGATCATAAAGCTTCCATAATTACCATATATAGTGTTATCTAATATAATATTTAAATATATTGAAGCGATTTAATTTAATGTCACCAATCAAAATTACTATTAAAAATCATTTACTAATATCATATAAAAGTGGATAATTTGAATTGTATTTTACTATACTATACTAGTATATCACATCAAAAAACTCCTTGAAATTTGATCTTAAGACAATATAATATAATATTTTATTCAAAAAAACTTAGATGAATATATATTAAATAAAAAAACACATACACACAAGAATTAGAATGTACAAATAAATATAAGATAATAAATAGGTATATATAAGACTAAAAAAATTAATAAAGAATCATAGATTAAAAATGCGAAGAAGAAAAAAATTTCGCATAGAAAGTATCAAAAGAAAAAAAAAATATATTCTTCACGTCCGCTAACAATTTTCATTTCAATTTTCTTGTAAATATGCATTCGGCGAAGTAGGTTCTTCTGCTCTTTCAGAAATCTACAAACATATAAATTAAAGATGTGTGAGATCAGAATTATAATAAAATTATTTGTCTATTTTAAATCAATATAATAGTTTTGGGATTCTATATCTCTATGTTCACCATACTTCAGCTCAAACGGCCTAACCGATTGACTTGAAATTTGAAACTTGTATTCCTGAGTGGTCAATTAAGCGGTGTAATTTTAAAAAGTGAACTTTTAGTTCCAGGAGGATCTTTTGCATTTTTTTTCTATTCTTATTCCAAGTTCTAATAAAAAAACTCTAATTGAATTTTTTAAACAAATTTAATTTTTAAAACCCACAAATAGTTTAATATAATACAGTTTATAAAATATATCCACAACTTCTAATTATAACGAGATTGGATTAGAATATGGAATTGGAATAATTATCGGAAAAGAGGTTTTTTATTTAATTAGTTTTTTCCTCTTATTAAAAACAAGGACTAAAAAATATGATCAAGGACAGTCGATGGTGGAGAAGTAATCTCCGAAGTCGAAGCTCAAATACAATGAATACATTAATTCATGTAAAATAATTGGTTCAATAATTGGTTCTAATTATAACAAATAAAATATAGAAGAGCCTCATTAACTCGGAAGAATGCAAACATTATAAAGCAAAGCATTTTCCAGCTGAAAAATCCCAAGACTTCGAATTTTGCTGTCACAAAGTCAAATTAATTTACCATCAATGAAACCGCAACCAGAGTTTGTAAAAATTTTGTACTTGAAAAATACCGCCGATTCATAAAACTTAAAAGAAAACATAAGACAGTATAATAATGCTCTAGCTTTTGCAAGTATGGAAATGCGACAAAAAGGCTACTCCCAAACTATATTACAGTATATGTTATTGAAAAGTGACCTGTGGGTACGGGCTAAAGTTTGTATTTTTATATAAGAATTCTACTTGTAATCTAACTTTTAGGTATTCTTATCTCTTTTGGCAGGGCGAATAAGAAGGGGGATGCAAGGGAAGCAAATACTCGGGGCCCTGGTCGAAACAAAGTTGATTATTAATAGTCTAAGATCCCGACTTAGGTCGACCTTCACCTAACGAGTTTCCTAATGAAATTCATATTTTGATAATATATATAATGTATTAATAAACAAAACTTGATAGGGTCGACATCCAATTCCCCTGCATAGCTATTTTTAATAAAAAAATTAAAGTTTTTAATTTTATTACATAAATGTAGTTATCGAGTTTCCGGATAAATATATTTAACTATCGAGAGTAAAATATGTATATACAATGCCAAAGTTGGGTCGCCATCTTTTTTCTCTGCATAAGACCAGGTAGACAGGGTATCAACAGGTATCTTTGAATTAGTATTTTGTAGTTATAGAGTTTCGTTTATTGTTATATAAGGAAATGTAGATAATTAAAAAAAATGAAAATAAATAAATAAAATAAAATAAATTTCTGTAACAGTTGCACAAGGTGAACGTTCATTCAGTATCCTCACAAATATAAAAGATGACAAAAGATCAATTATGGGTCAAAAATAGATTTTTAAGAAGTTATTAGAAATTTTGCTAAAAAAAGCACGAAAAGCTCTTCTATAATTTATTATTTGTAATAAATCATTAAATTTACATGAAAAAATAAATTAAAAAAAAATTTTAATTTATAATTTTTCCAAAATTTGATATAATATTTTAAAAAAGGGGGACCTAACATGACAAGTCTGGCTCTCGGCGGCGCTGCCTTTTTTGTTTTGATTAAAATTGAACTTATTATTTATTAAATTTTATAGCTAAGTCTTCAGTGTTAACAATTTTGAAGTGAAACTTCTTTAGCGACCTATCTGTTTGAGTTTTTGTTACAATAAAGGGGAAATGAGCTAATAGAGGGGAAATATAGTAATAGACATGACTTGATTTTAAATTAATAATTTAAATTTCCCAATAGTAATTGATTGTATTTTTCTATTAGTGGGTTTTAAAATAATCATTTAAATTTCCTAATTTTAATAAATTTTATCTGTCATGAGCTATTAGTGGGTTTTAAAATTAAAGTTTCACTTCCCCCGCGAGCTCATGTGGATGAAGCACACAATTTTTTTTTTTTTTTGAAGTTAAGCTTTTATGTTCTTGATCAAGATAAGGCTGTATGAGATTGACTATTCGGACACTCGTTATTATATTTAGTCTTTTGTATAAACTCCTGATGATGGGCTAAAAGCCAGAAATATATAGACTATCCATTAAACTCAAACTTTATTTCAATTTTTATTTTGTGAAACACCACTAATTCCAACTCTTTATAATTTTTTAAATATGTTTCACTATAAACCTACACCGCTTTGCCTAAATGTTATCGTTATTATTTGTTATACATTGTGAAAGTTCAGCTTGTTGAATTCTTTGTAAATCATTCAAAAAATTTCTAAATTTTCTATTATCTTTTATTATTATTATTACTAATGAAATGAAAAATGTAATTGTGATTCACAGGTGTTTGTTTCATCGTCTAACATTTAGAATAACCGTGAAACATGTATGGATATTCTATAAATATTATCACGTAAATTTTTTATAAAATGAAGTTGAATAGGAAATTGAATAAAAGAAAGAATAGATTTTAAAAGTAACTGTATATTAATAATAATAATTCAATGCTTCACGAAATGCTTGATATTGCAGAAATACTTCGAGGTTTTTGATATGTGGTGCCGAGATAATGGGTTATCGCTTAATCTGGGAAAATTTAAGGTTATTAGTTTTTATCGGACTCTTGGACTCATAGACTTCTCTTATTCATCTGCTGGTGTAAAACTTACACGAATTGATACAATCTGTGACTTGGGCATTTTAATTGACTCTAGATTGACCTATGTTCCCCATGTTGAGGCTAAGGTGAGCAAGGCCAGAAAAATGTTGGGTTTTATATCCCGTTCAACCAAGCTATTCAAAAATATTAAGGTTCTAAAAATACTATATACCTCATTAGTCAGAAGTCAACTCGAATATAGCACCATTATATGGAGTCCGCATTACGCAAACCATAATATCTGCTATAGAGAGAGTTCATCATAAATTCCTGCGTATTATAAATCACAGGCTCGGTATGAACATCTCGGATCTTGACTATGATGCCATTATGTCTCTCTTGAATCTGCAAAGCCTTGAGGTTAGACGCGACTTTTTCGATATAACCTTTCTTTCAAAACTTGTCAATGGTAAAATTGATTGTCCTGTATTGCTTGGCATGATTAACTTTAGACTCCCCACGCATAGAACCAGGTCAAATAACCTATTTGAAATTCCATTCCATAACACAAATTATGGTTATGCCAACGCGATTGACCGAATTCAGAGATCTGCTAATCGGATCTCGCATCGCCTTGACATCTTCCATGACCCTATAGAATCCCTAAAATCAATCTGTTTTGAGAGATCGACCAGCCTGTGATGATTGATGATGCCTTGCCTGCTGTCTGCCAGTGTTATATCTCCGTGACATTTTAATCTTAATTTGTATTTTGTTATTGTTCCTGTTTTTGTTATTGTGATTGTCTTTTTTTTTTTTTTTGTTTTATGTGTTTTTCTTTCTTTGGATCTTATGTATATTTGTATTATCTTTTTGTGATTATTTTTTAAGTTTTTGTATTTTATTGATTTGTATGTATTGTTTGATCTTATGTATGTTTGTATTATCTTTTTTGATTATTTTAAAGTTTTTGTATATTATTGATTTGTATCACTTCACCTTTATTTATTTTTGTGACTTTTGTAAAAAAATTTCAATTGTATTATTGTGTATAAGGACACTTTTGTCCGTCTAGTGATTTAAAATAAAATAAAATACATTATTTATACAGAAGTTTCACTTCTACTGGACAAACAACATATTTTTTTAATTATAATTTAATCAGATTTCAAAATTGAAATTAGAGGAAAAAGTGAAAACTTTCAAAATTTGGTACAATATCTGCAAATTTTAGTGAGTGGCATTTTTATCGAAAAATTTTAGCTAGAAAGTGAAATTTGGCACAGTGATGTGATCTTTTAAAATATGATTTGCTGCCAAATTTAATATCAATAGCTATAGCACATTACCAGAACCCTATTTAACAATTCAATATTTTTCTGGTTTTCTAAATGTCTTGGAAGTACAAAAATCGAATCAGAAGACTAATAGGAGGTCTCCGAAGCCAAATAAACCCCGTGTTCCAGGTTGCCGATAATCAGGGGTTTTGGAGAAATATTTTTTTGTAATGATATTGATACAAAAAGAAGTCGCACCAAAAAAGTACAACCTCTCTAGTCATCAATGGACCCTTGTATCGTGAAAAGAAGAAGAGATTTCAGAGATTAGGGTCGGAGTTGAAGTTATCTGTGGACGTGGGTCTTGTAAGACTTAAGGTTATAATAATAATCAGTGGCGTAACTATACTGTTGAGACTCGTGCCAAATTCATCAAATGGGACCCTTCCTCAATATAAAAAGAAGCTAAACCAACGTGAATGTTCTTTTTGATAAATCACTACGTAAAGTTCGTACAAACGCTAATAGAATTATTGTGTGCATTTTTCGTTGATTTTGTAGTAGCTTTTAATTTAAAAAGCGTATTGGATTGAAATAATTTTTGTGGATGAGATAGCTCAAAAACTAGTGTGAATATCGAAACCAAATTTCACACGTAGTTTTGGTCCATTGAGAATAAGAGCTGATTAGATTTTGGTGCATATCGACCCAAAATTAAGGGGGGTTAAAAATTAAAAATCTAGGCCATTTGAGCAAACTCAACCAAATTTTGTATACATAATCAGTGCAACCCCAGAAGACTAAAACTGCAAAAACTAACCGCTCAAAAGAAGAAGTTATTTCAAAGATTGGGATCGAAGTTGACGGTATCTGTGGACGTGGGTCTTGAAAGACTTAAGGTTATAATAATAAATAATCAGTGGGGTAACTATACTGTTGAGGCCCGTACCAAATTCATTTAATGGGTCCCTTCCTCAATATAAAAAGAATCTTAACCAATGTTGAATGTTCTTTTTAATAAATCACTACGTAAAGTACGTACAAACGCTATTAGAATTATTGTGTGCATTTTTCGTTAATTTTCTAGTAACTTTTAATTTAAAAAGCGTATTGGATTGAAATAATTAATTTGTGTCTGTACTTTAGTAGGTAACTTAAATTAATTGAATACAAAAAACAATAAATTTTACTAAATTTTGTGATAATAAATGTTAGGATCCTCCTGTGATCTCGGGCCGGGCCCGTGGAATTTTGCCCGTTCAGCCATCCTATTGTTATTCCACTGGTTATAATAAATAAATACATATAATCTATTAAATATACGGGATTATAAATAGGTAATAAATTTCTATATATTGAACTGTAAAGTTGAGTAAAATAATTTCTCCTTTCGAACTGATTCTAGCTAGTTTTGAAATGTGCAGTTTTTTAAACAGCTAAAATTCGGAAAAGCTTACAGAAAAATCCCCATCAGAAGTATTCACAATTTTATTTTATTAAATACGTCATTTGATTGTGATTAGAGATTTATTTTGATACCAAAGATATAAAGGCAAAACTGTTAGTCAATTTAATTAAGAATTTATCAACTTGGTTTTATTAAAATTGTTTAATTTCGATAAAAATGTATAAAATTAGCTAATTTTTAATAAATTTAAAATATAAACTAGTAGGTAGGTTTTTTCTTTGTTTAATTTTTGTGACTCATATTTATTATTTTGTCCCAGTGAACGGAATTAGAGGTGACTGTGGGTCAGTGGCTAGAGTGTCGGGTCGCTGACTCGAAGATCGCTGGTTCGAGACCGAGTCTCGGCAGATAGATATTTGCAGTCACCTCCTCTTGGAAAGTAATGGCAACCTACCAAGAGTATAATTGCCTAGTCACCTCTGTCAAAATGTCTGTTAGTTAGTCTGTGCGTTACCAAATTTTTGTGGACGAGCTAGCTCAAAGACTAGTGTGAATATCGAAACCAAATTTCACACATAGTTTTGGCCCATTGAGATTAAGAGCCGATTAGATTTTGGGGAATATCGACGCAAAATTAAGGGGGGTGGAGGGGGGTTAAAAATTAAAAATCTAGCCCATTTGAGCAAACAACAAAATTTTGTATACAAAATCAGTGATGCCCAGAAGTCTAAAAATGCAAAAACTAACCGCCTAAAATGGGGGGGTGTATGGTCAAAATATGAAAATCTAGGCTCTTGTACCAAACTCAACCAAATTTTGTATACATAATCACTGGGCCCACAGTAATCTAAAAATGCAAAAACTATCCGCCCAAAATGGGGGGGGGGGTCAAAAAATGAAAATATAGTCTCGTGTACCAAACTCAATCAAATTTTGTATACATAATCAGTGGGCCCCCAGGAGTCTCAAAATGCCTCCCCTACATGATTATAAATAATTTTATTAAATATTAAATATAAGTGAGGGGCCAGGGTGTATGGTAAAGTCAAGTGGATGGCCACATCAGAACACGTCAGCTTATTTTAATTTGTGTTGGAAATCAATGTTTTTTAATTTTCAATTAAAAGATAAATTTAGTGTCAATTTCTTCTCCTCTGGAACTCCTCTATAACATAATGTGATGGACATATACATAATAAAATCCGTTTGGCAAAAAACTAGTGAGATCTAATGTGCTGCCAAGTTCAACATCATCAATTTATTTAATGAGTCGAGAATATATTAGTAACTTCAATTAAAACGCATGTTTTTTCATTTCACATGTCCCTCTATATTTTTTATTGATTTCACATTTTTAGTTGAAATTATTTTCATAAAACTTGGCTTTTACGCATTATTATGTATGTCACGAATTACTAGTTACCTATATCATGGGATCTTAATAAGAGGGGAGTGGTGGAGGCCCTATCAAACAATAATAATAATAATTTAATGCGTAAAAGCCAAGTTTTATGAAAATAATTTCAACTAAAAATGTGAAATCAATAAAAAATATAGAGGGACATGTGAAATGAAAAACATGCGTTTTAATTGAAGTTACTAATATATTCTCGACTCATTTAATAAATTGATGATGTTGAACTTGGCAGCACATTAGATCTCACTACTTTTTTTGGCAAACGGATTTTATTAATCGAACTTGGCCTTTTTTTACACAAGTGTTTTTGTTGAGATTTCACTTCTTTTGTAAGTTGGATTTATCCTATAAATTTAACCCCTTCATTTCGGGCCTTGAAGAAGGAAAAGTTTCGATTTTTCAATTTCCTCCTTTATTAATGTGTCAAGCTATACCAGTATGCCAAATTTCAGCATTCTAGGTTCATGGAATTTTTAATATATGTTAATTAAGTCTATAACTTTCACCCCTTCATTTTAGGTCCTGAAGAAGGGAAAGTTTCGATTTTTGGATTTTTCCCATTAATTGTACCCCAAACTCTACCTGCCTGCCAAATTTCAGCATTCTAGGGTTAGCGGAAGTACTCTAGAATTTTGATGAGTGAGTGTGTCATTGAGTGAGTGAGTGAGTGAGTGACGAAAAAGCCTATCTTTGGCTTCTTGTAACTTGGATGGTATAAATAGTAGAAATATGAAATTTTGTAATTTAGTTAAGCTTATGGACCAGTATTCTGGAAAAAATTTCAGCCATGTAGATGTTTCCATTACGATGTTACAGAGGCGTCAAAATGGCCTGAGTTGTTTCCTTTAAAGGGTAGTCTGGCAGTGCACACATCCCCGCTCGAATCGAACTTGGGTGGGGCACTGCCGTACCCCCAGATTGAGGCGGCACCCTGAATCATATCGGTAGAATGGCTTAGCACACCCCATCTAAAAGGTTACCGACTTCTCTATACGTATATATTTCTCTCTGAACTCCTGAAGATAGGGTCGATAGGCCCGAAATATATATAGAGTCATGCTAATAAGCAGTTTGTCTTTTATTTTGTGAAACCTACCTACTAGTTTATATTTTTAAATTTTCTTTTTTACTTTATTAATATGTTTCACCTTGAACTTACACAATTCTCCCTTAACAAAATTCTTAAATATATTTTTGAAGTGAAACTTCTTTAGCGACGTATCTGTTTGAATTTTTTTTGTTACAATAAAGGGGAAATGTCCTAATAGATGGGAAATAAAAGACAACTTTGATTTTAAAATAATAATTTTATAAATTAATTAATGTATACATTGTATTTTTGCTTCGATTCCGGAGATTACTTCTCCACCATCGAGTGTCCTTGTTCATCTTTGGTCCTTGTTTTTAATAAGAGGAAAAATCTAATTAGATAAAAAAACCTCTTTTCCGATAATTATTTCAATTCCATTATTCCCCAATCAAGTCGATTGGTTTTAATTACCTTCCCCAAAATTAATTCCCATCAAAATAATAATTTAAATTTTCCTAATTATAATAAATTTTATTTATCGTAAACAATTAGTGGGTTTTAAAAGTATAATTTAAATTTCCTTATTTTAATAAATTTTATTTGTCATGGGCTATTAGAGGGTTTTAAAATAAAAGTTTCACTTCAAAATGAAAAATTTCCATTATCTTAAAATTTTTTTAAATGAAAATGTTTATATATAAATGAAAAGTGTGCGAACATCAGATTAGTTTATTCTCTTAAAAGATTACTTAATTTAAAATAAGTAAAAATTCTTACATGTTTAACGAAATATTAGTTGGAATTTCATTGAATGAAACATAGCCGTGAGCATCGATATTTTTTTGCTTTCATCGAATTTTTCTTCTTCTTTGCGGACCCTTTGTTTGACTCGGATGGTCTGAGCTCGACGACCTTCTTCTGGGTCTCTGGCCACTGCGAGAGAAAACCTAACATCGTGGTGCGATCAATCGAAATATAAAATAAAAAATGACTTATACTATAAAAGGATGAAATCAAATATTCATTTATACTCAGATCTAAACCCATACTAGCTTTTTTTGAGCTACCAGGTGTATGCATATGAAATGAGCCTTTTACGATAGATGGGATTATAGGTTATTTTTATTTTGGGACGAACCATAACCTTATTATTTTTTCATTGCTTTGGCATCTGTCAACAACGTTCAGTGTTGAAAATTTGATTTGAACTACAATAATATAAAAAAATTTCGTGTTAAAAATGTCGAATTTTGTGCTTACAGCATACGATATGCCGACAGTAATAAATTTTTTGTTATCATTTAAAGAAAAACGCGACAGAATCTCACTGAATGCTTGAAAAAGCTTATAGCAGTCATTAACAACATGCAAAAGATTGTTTCAACGATGACGATGGGACCAGAAAGGTGTCGTCTATCATGAGCTATTAAAAGCTGCTGAAACTGTAAATGCTAAACGCTACCAACAACAATTGATTTGAACCGTGCATTACAGGAAAAACGGCCAGGATATCAAACAGTGATTTTCCTTCATGACAATGCTACTTCACTTAAATCAAAAACGATCCAGGATACGCTGGAAGGACTCAACTGGGAATTGCTACCCCATGCGGCTTACTCACCAGACCTGGCTCCTTCCGACTACCACCTGTTTTCGTCGATGGGCCACGCACTTAAAGAGCAGCACTTCAAAACTTACGAAGAAGTCGAAAAATGGGTCAATGAATGGTTTTCTTCCAAAGTCCAGCAGTTTTTTTGGAAGGGGATCCACCAATTGCCAGAAAGGTTGTCAAAATGTGTAGAAAGTGATGGAGAGTACTTTGAATAAAATATTTTTTTCTTTCCTATTTAAAAAAAGTGTTTTATTTTCATAAAAAAGGCTCATTTCATATGCATACACCTGGTAATGGTGAGTTCAATACAAAATTTTGGCACTATAGCTGACTATAGTCTAGAATTATAAACATATATATTCTTAAAAGTGTAAAATAATACTAATTAAATCAATACTTATCATTTAATACTAATAAACCAAATGTGGAAAATTTGTCTGCTTAGGGTATCCGAGACGAACTTTCTTTAATACTACATGTATTCGATTCATTAAGAAGGTTGATACAACAATGGATACACATTGTTATGAAGTTTTGTTTGTGTAATCACACCATTTCTACATGTGCCCCACGAGTAGTACGGAGGATTACTAATCGATTATCGATTTCTCTCCAGGTAGCCTGTATTATCTGTGGCGTAACTGTCTCAATAGCAGCTGTAATTCTCTCACGAAGCTCTTCCAAAGTTGCCACTTAGATAGAGAACACCTTGTCTTTAACATAGTACTTCCACAGGAAGAAATCCAGGAGATGTCAGGCGTAATGCATAAAGCTTTAGGTGCTTGTGTAGCACAACGTGGACAGTTGATTTCGAGAGAAATTTAAATTAAATTAAATTAATTCATTAATATTTCATTGTTCGCATCCATATCAAATAATTAAAAGAATCGTAGGGAGTTGGACCTGAATTTAAATCAAACGCAAAGTTTCTTAATTAAATGGCCCAAACGTTTCGTCACTGATTAGCGACTTCCTCAGTGACTGAAATAGTGAAAACAAGACAATTAGACACCTTTTATTAATCATTTCATGTTAACAGTAGTATAACAGTAAAAGATTAGGTTGTTTTTTTACCTCATTTTATAAACTTATTTGTCAGGAGTTCTTACTACAAGAATATAGTTAGAACTCCTGACAAATAAGTTTATCAAGTCAACAGTGCCGTAAGGACAACTGAAGCTCTAGGCGAGTTTCTGTTTGGCGCCCCTAAATTTGTAATTTAAGGCATACAATTATATGCACTTTTGGGTTAATGTGTGTAATATACCTAAAAGGTAGTGTGAAAGGCATTCTAACAAAATAATATTATTAATACCCTTCTATCGTTTATATAAATATTCTTCTTCTCTGAAATTTGGCGCCCCTAAAAATCTGTCGCCCTAGGCGGCCGCTATAGCTCGCCTATGTCTTCACGCCGGCGCTGGTTAAAAACATGAAATGATTAATAAAAGGTGTCTAATTGTCTTGTTTTCACTATTTCAGCCACTGAGGAAGTCGCTAATCAGTGACGAAACGTTTGGCTCATTTAATTAAGAAACTTTGCGTTTGATTTAAATTCTTGTCCAACTCCCTACGATCCTTTTAAAGAATTAATTAATTTAATTAAATTTCACTATTACTTAACATAAATCTCCACAGCTAAGCTACCATGTACCACTTAACAAAATTGTCTTTGTTGTCTATTATGTTCAGTATTAGTGTTTCAAATTAGGGTGTTTGGTCTCGGACGCCCTATTTCATAGTATATATCAATTGCCTGTGAAAAATTATAGCGTTTCCAAAGGGAAGTGTAAAAATCAAATAAATAGTGTGGGTGACCACTATATAAATCAAGTTTTGATTTCGCTATAGAGTAGCGGTCGGGGAATCAGGTGGTAATTTACCCCAAATGGGGTACCAACGAAACTATCGGGGGTAATAAGGACATTTTTAAAATTTTCTATTTTATAAACTATTAGAACAAAAGAGTTGAAGAAAATCTGGGGGAAAGACCAGTTCGGCTTTAGAAGAAACAGAGGCACCCGAGAAGCAATTCTCTCTCTTAGACTAATAATAGAAAGGGCTTTTATCAGGGAAGAATCTGTCTACATCGGATTCATAGACCTAGAAAAAGCATTCGATAACGTCAATTGGGAAATTATGTTTAAAATATTAAAACAGGCGGGAATAAAATTCAGAGAGAAGACTAATCTACAATCTATATCAAAACCAGACGGCAATTATAAATATTGGTGATGAACAAAGAGAAGCCAAAATAAAAAAAGGTGTAAGACAAGGATGTGTGCTGTCACCCATGATTTTCAACTTATACATAGAAGAAGCGATTAAAGAATTCAAAGACAAAATTGATACAGGTATAGAAATCCAAGGTCAAAAGATCGCTATGTTAAGATTTGCCGATGACATTGCCCTTCTAGGAAGCAATAAAAGAATTAGAGGACGCCTTGAATGGAATTAACCAAATCCTAATAGAAGAAATCAAAATGAAAATAAACAAGAATAAAACCAAGGTCCTAGTATGTACAAAAAAAGAACAAACGAGACAGGAATGCATCAAAATTAACCAAGAAAACCTAGAAGGAGTTAAGGAATTCCGCTACCTAGGAAGTAAAATAACATGGGATGGGAGGAGCAAAAACGAAATTAAATCAAGAATTGCCCAAGCAAAAATGGGGTTTAATTCAAAACAAAAACTACTATGCTCCTCCTCAATCAGCTTAGCAAACAGGAAGTTGCTATTGAAGACATATGTATGGAGCATAGCCATGTACGGGTGTGAAACCTGGACAATTGGAAAAGCGGAGAGAAAGAGATTGGAGGCTTTCGAAATGTGGTGCTACAGAAGAATGATGAATATCAAATGGATGGATAAAATTACAAATGAAGAAGTTCTTGGAAGAATCGGAGAAAGAAGAACCTTGTGGAAGAGTCTGAAGAAGAGAAGAGGTCAGATGATGGGGCACACACTGAGACATGGGGGACTGCTTAGGGATATCTTGGAGGGGAGGTGGGAAAGAAAAGGGGAAGGGGAAGACCCAGATTAGAATATTTCAACCAAATAATTGGGGGATATGGGATGCCAGACATTTAGAGAGGTTAAACAGCTGGCGGGGGACAGAGTCGAGTGGAGACGGATTGTTGCATCAAACCAGTCTTAGGACTGTATACTCAATGATGATGATGAAACTATTATAGTATTTTTACTTTGATAGCTTATCCAGGAAAATATAAAAGTTAAAAAAAATATAAAAACATTAATAAAAGTTATGCGTTTTTTGTCATGATGAGTGTTCGTATATTTTTTTTCTTTTAATAAAGTCTTTTTTTAAACCCAGCAACGGCGCTTTTTCAATTTCAAGCCAACTTCACTATTGCTATTTTGCCCAAAGTTTTCGGCCCCGCCAGATAGGCGCTAGCTTTCTTTTCATTTAAGCTTTATACAATATTTTATTTATTTTATTAAAGCTTTAAAAATATTTATAACTAAATCTGAATGTTTAAATTATATTAAAAAAAAACAAACTAAAAAACACGCTTCTAAAAAGTACAACTTTTGTAATACTTAATCAAAAAGCGTGGGGCGCAGAAACCTGTACTTTTAATTAATTTCCACAAAGTGCCCCACGCTTTTTGATTAAGTATTACATTATTTTGTAGTTTTTAGAAGCATGTTTTTTAGTTTTTTTTTTTAATATAATTTATTTTTTTACTTTTTAGTCTTAATTATTTTTATAGAGAAAAGTTTGCGGAATTTAACAGAATGAAATGTATTTATTTTTAACCGACTTCAAAAAAAGGAGGAGGTTCTCAATTCGACTAAATGTTTATTATTTTTATATAATTTCATTTAAAGTGAGTAGGTAAACAATTATTTTTATAGAGAAATGTTTGCGGAATTTAACAGAACAAAAGTCACATTGATACATTCATAGATGGGGTCGAGGGGAATTTAGTTTTTTCCTTTTCAGAATGTAGGGGTAACAGCGAATAAAATAAATATATTTTGGGGTAATGGCTAATAAAGTTCCCTGACCTCTGCTATAGAGGAAATGCTAATGGTGGAGAAAGATTTGGCTGAAAATTGAACGTTAGTTTAGTTAGGTCCTTTGAAATTAGGAGGCAATAGATCGATTCAACATTCGACATTCGTTGGTTGTGTCTTGATTCTTTCATCAAAACTGTTGTACAGGACATGTTAGAAAAACAAATGGGTGAATAGTTTTTCTTTGGAGACGGAGTGGTAGATTTATTGCTAAGGATTAAATGGAAGGAAGTCTAGCCATGGCCGCCAGATGAAATTTCGGGCTAGGGACCCAAAATCTGAAGCGGGTCCCTTATTATGGAATAAGTATGTGTTTTTTATGAAGTGAAAAAAGCTGGTCACCCTATGCATTTTTTTATTAATATAACTCCTTAAAAAAACATGTCACGCCCGGGCCCCGGCCCCACAGGTGCACTTGGACGTCCCTTGCTGGGTCTATGAGTCTAGGAATAAATAAAAAGATTATTCCCAACAAAAAAATATTTATTGAAAGGTTTTCATTTTACAGTTTTTTAAAAAGACGCTACGGAAGATCTTCTCTCTTATATATTACTATTTTACAAAGATAGTTAATAACTAGGAAATTAAATTTTTCAAAAAATTGGGCTATAATTCAAGTTTTTTGAATGAAGCCTATTATTCTACAGCTAACTGGGCACACTACATACGCTTGTCCTCCACAATCATAATAATTTCTCACACTTTGACTTAGGCAGACCTATTGTACCTATTCTAGTTTGATTTAATGTCGGACTAGTTACCTTAAATGTCTTCACACATTTCTTTGTAACACTCGCTCACAAACCCGTGTTCTGGTATGTTGAAACTATCGATGACGTTTCAATATTCACTATCTAACTAACGCTAAAATTTTATTTTATTTTATTTACATCAAGCAGAGGAGAACCTCATTGATTTTTCCTTATACGAATCAACAATTCTACTAGTTTGGGCAAACTAAATGTTTTCAATTCAAGCATCAATATTAGATATATTTGATTATTTTTTGTAAGTTCTATTTATGAGCCCCGTTCCCTGTGAACTTGTCTAGAAACAACATCCTTAGTCGGTGTTTTGGAGTAAAATTTTCTGATGTTTTTCGTAATAGAAAAAAAATCAATCAAAACAGACACGACCTTTGAACCTTAAAATAGATACAATTAATAAAACTACAGCGTTTATTTATAGATTTAAAATGCACTACATGTAACAAGACGGGATAGCCTGTCTAGAAATTAAAAAAAAAAAAATTAAGTAAAACTTCTTCTTCATCTTCTCTATAAGCTTTCTCCTGTTCTTCCAATAAGAAAAAAAAGAATAAAGACGTTAGTTTCTTGCTGCGACATCTTTCCATCTTTTTTTCGGCCGCCCTCTGCCGTGTGGGCGATTTTCCTTCGCGATTTTTACAAGGCGGTCATCCGTCATTCGTTCCACATGTTCCCCCCATATCCTCACTTTCTCATATCGATCCATTCCACTATATCCTGGATTTCTCTTAGTTCTCTTAGATCTTTGCTGCGGATTCTATCCCTTAATGTTTTCCCGTGTATAGCCCTTATTATTCTCATCTCTGTTGTTCGGAGTAGTTGTTGGGTGGTAATTGTTGATGCTCTGGTTTCTGCTGCATATGTCAACACTGGACATACCCAGGTCTTATAAATTCGTACTTTGCTTTTTGCTGACATATATTTGTTTTTCCAGACCAAACCATATAGGCATCCAGCTATCCTAGCTCCTTTTGTTACTTGGGTTTTAACCTTTTGGCTGAGATCTCTGTGCGCCGAGATCTCGGCTCCCAAATAGTTAAATTTTTCAACTTGATCTATTGTTGTATTTTTAAAGGTTGTTTTCCAAACATTAGCCAAAACAAGAAGAAATCAATAAAGTTATCCTCTGCTTGATGCACTTTTGTTGAAAATTCAAGGCAAGTGCTTGCATGTATAATATAGGTTTATGTCTCCAAATATGGTTAATCATTTGTGTGTTATAGCTTTACTATAACAATAAAACGAAATTTTCTATATCCAATCGAGGCATTGATCCCATGAGAAATGACAGATAAAATATTTTTAATTAAAAAGATTGATGATGAAGCTCAAATCTTCGAAACTGTAGTGTCATATAATATCTAGGTATATTTGGTATAAATATATCTATGGTATGTATCAGTGGCGGTTGGTGACTTTTCAACCAGGGGATGCTTTACAAAATTAAGAGGGGGGGGGTTAAAATTTAAAATTATAATCTTTTCAAACTAAAAAAAAAAACAAGAAAAATGAAATATACAATAAAATAAACCTATAATAATGAAAATATTTTTTTCTGGGGCCAAAATTAATGGTGGGGGGGGGCGAAATCTAGGCCATTTTAGCAAACTCAACCAAATTTTGTACACATAATCAGCGGACCCCCTAGAAGTTTAAAAATACAAAAACTAACCACCCAAAATGTATGTTTCTTTCCAGTACTGACATGAGTTAATGTATAGCAATCTTGACATTTTATTGAAAAAATAGAATTCAAACCTAATCGCCTTTCATCAACAATATTTTTTAATAAAATATCTTTCTGACAGTGACAACAGGTTAGGTTATTCGCCAACTCGCCCACTTCAATTATTCGGGTACCTACATTAGCACTCTTAGTACACATTTTTTTCGTTTTTTTCCCTCATTCATTACCGCAACAGCTTTTAATCGTTTATTTAGAACTTTTTGATTAATAAATCGACCTTTAAAATGTATTTTATCATTCATTTTATCTGTCATTTTAATGTCATGTATAAAAATATTCAATCTCTTTCGATGTTGTCAAATTTCTCAAACGAGCACGGGATTGGCTAGATTTGGTACAAAAACAGCAAAAAGTGTTGGCCTTATGAACTATGAATCCTTATTGACTGTTCTATATACTTGAGCATTAACTTTTTGCTGGTATTGTCGCGAAACAACTACCTTAAACTATGCAACAATTTTATTTTATTTTGAAAACAAATATACATACTTTTCAAAACAAAAGCGAAAACTACTTTTTTTTTAATTTTTTCAAATTAAAAGAAAATTAAAAGGAGAATTTCTCCCGAAACGTCTAGTTTCAAAATAAACTTTCCAAGATTGTTTTTATAAAGATTTGTATTTTTTCATTAGTAATATTTTAATTAATTTACTATATAAGGAACATTTATTATTCTACTTAATATTTTTTGGTTCACCTTCACTTCATCGTTATACTTAGTGATGTTTTTGCCAACCCTTTGACCAAAAACCCTCTTTCTCAAACAATAATATCACGTGATTAATGGACAAGCCCATGCACCATGCGGGCTCACACTCGAAAAACCTTTTAAATCATCATCCACCTGTGTCCACCAAACCTTTTTTTGTCGTCAGTTGTCGGTACCATTTTCTTTCATCTAAAAACACCCTTGCCCTGATTTGGGTGCTTCTCAATAAAAGTTTTATACCCCCTCTAAAGCTAGGTAGGGCGATGTCACCGGATATGAAGGATATCTGTAAAATAAATATCAGGGTGGTCCAAAACTAGAGGAATTGTAAACAGTAAATCCATTTGTCAAGACAGTATTTTATTTATTTATTTATTTACGTTTCATTCTTGCCTTCTCGTCTAGATATGAATATATTTTAAAATAAGTACATAATTATTAAGGGTGTTATATAAAACTAGAAAACAAGCAAAATGAAGCATCACCAGTCATTTTTACTTTAGCATACAGGGTATAGTCAAGTATTGTAATCGTGCATGAAAAAAGTGGTTTTTTCCTTCTTTTTTCAAAATATCTCAAAAACGGCTGAAACTATTTTGAACAAAAAAATTGAGCAAAACCATTGCATTTTGCTCTACAAAAAAGCTCTAATAAGTGAACATCGAAAAAATTATAATTTTCGAGATAATAATTATTTTGTCAAAATGTCTGTTAGTCTGTCTGGTTGTTAGTCTGTGCGTTACCAAATTTTGTGGACGAGCTAGCTCACAAACTAGTGTGAACATCAAAACCAAATTTCACACGTAGTTTTGCTCCATTGAGATTAAGAGCTGATTAGATTTTGGTGCACATCGACCCAAAATTAAGGGGGTGGAGGGGGTTAAAAATTAAAAATCTAGGCCATTTGAGCAAACTCAACCAAATTTCGTATACATAATCAGCGGACCCCCAGAAGGCTAAAAATGCAAAAACCAACCGTCTAAAATGGTGGAGGGGGGGGGGTCAAAAAATGAAAATCTAGGCTCTTGTACCAAACTCAAGCAAATTTTGTATACATAATCAGTGGGCCCCCAGAAGTCCAAAAATGCAAAAACCAACCGCCCAAAAGGGGGGGGGGGGGGTTAAAAATAAAAATCTTGGCCATTTACCAAACTCAACCAAATTTTGTACACATAGGCCCAGAGTAAACTAAAAACGCAAAAACCCCCTCCCCTACCATGAATATAAATAATTTTATTAAATATTAAATATAAGTGAGGGGCCAGGTTGTATGGTACAGTCAAGTGGATGGCCACATCAGAACACGTCAGCTTATTTAATAAGATAAACGTTTCCTCTAATATATTATTTCCACCATGCACATTGCACACATTCCTTCACTCTATATTATAAATAAATAAATTTATTGTCCACTGTCACTACCAGATTTGAACATAGTGTTGGAAAATACCCGGCTCGCAGCTCTATGCTTTCCTAAAAGTTCTATTATACTTTATATATTTTGCCATGCAAGAAGGGAGAGTTCTAATTCTAACAGAGCAAGGGGAAACAACCCCAACAAAAACGCGGCCGAGTCGATAGGCCCTAAAGCTTGGCTAAGGCTGATAAGCCACCTTATATTTCCAGGGCCACAAAGTTTTATCGGCGGTGCCCTGTGCAGCCTAGGAAGCACAAAATAATAGCATCTAATCATGAGTAACAAAACCTCGTTTTTAGTCTTTATTTATTTAATTAAAGTAGAATCGAATAATGGTATCTAGTTTACTGATGACTATCTTAAAAAAAATAATGAAAATAATGGTAATTTGACAAATAATTACTTTTGAATGATGCCTAAACGCTAGAGGGCCAGCCATTTAGGGGCTAGGCTGCAACCGTCTCTACTCCAATATAATCCCATCCATCACTGTTTACCTGACATTGTTTAAATGTAGACATTTATTTGGAATTTTAGTGTTCCATTTGGGCTTAAATTAATTATTAATTATTTAATCAATAATTACATAAATAATGTAATAAATAAGTATATTTGTGAGGTGGGAAATACAGTATAAAATGATGAAACAGTTTTCATAGAAACATATTATAGATTTATTGTTTTGGAAAAAGATATAAGTAATAGTAATTTAACTTCTTTTTTGTTTTCTTAGCCTAAAATTAATTAGTCTTTGTTTTTGTTATAGCCCTTGCTCTAGCCTTAGACCTGGCCCAGGGTCTCACCCAGTGCTGTTGCGAGTACTATTATTATTCGAATGTACTATTCATTTTAGTAAAATGTACTATAATGGGTTAAAAAATCGAGCCACTTGATTATTTTTGTATTAAGATATTAAAAAGGAAAACAGGAAATATAATGGTTACTCAAAATAATAACATGTCTTGGGCAGTGGATCTTCTAGCACAGAATTTGTAAAATATATAATCAGGACATCATATTGTTCAATAATTCTGTTTACCATTTGCTGCAATGAGACCCATCTAGTTTCTGAAGGTCTAGAATTTTATGTGGTTTCAATTCCAAAAATCTTTGAGACTTTTAAAATATTGACTCTTTTAGAACTATGGGCAAATGTTTTTCACCAATACTACATAGTACTAATAATATTTGGTAGTTTTTGACATGCATATGAAAAACATAGATTGAAAGAATGTGCAACCTACAACAATTTATATGTGGATGTTCTTTTAACAAAATACTTTGAACTCCAAGAATAAGAAAGCATTTAGAAATAACTTTGTGTAGCGTCATCTATCCGTTTATATTGATACGAGCCCTCCGGCCAGGTGGCCCTGGCTGGTAGCGTCTCGGCATGTGATTATTAGGTCTCCAAAATTCATTTTAAAAAAAGCTCCCGCCCAAAAAGTATGTTTATATATATATATATATTTATATATTTGTAAATAAATAATCTCAGTTTTCTAAAGAGTAACTGTACAAAAAAGCTAAAAATTTCTATGCCCCTCCCCCTTCGCCCCCATACAGTCAATTTTGATTGTTTCTTAAAGTAATAAAGAATAACTCTACAAAATTTGATCAATATAGGAGAGAGTTTTAATTTTTGCCCCCACTCACATTTTGGATAGTTGGGAGTCGAATTTCAAAAAAATCCTGAAATTTCTTTTTAGATATTTGTATTTAGAATTTTATTAAGTAAAAATCAAGTAGATATCTTATCGTTCTTAATTGAAAATGCATAATTAGTGTAAACACATTGCAAAGATATTTTGCCCCTTTTGACCCCTTTAGGGGTCGAATTTCAAAGAATCCTGAAATTAGTTTTTAGATATTTTAATTTAGTGTTTTTATAAGTAAAGAGCAAGTAGATATTTTATCGTCCTTAAGAGATATCGCATAATCAGTGAAAACCCACTTTGCCCCCTTTGACCCCCTTAGGGGTCGAATTTCAAAAAATCCTTTCTTAGTGAGCCCCTATGTCATAGATGTAATATCCTGTCCAAATTTGATGATTCTATATCCAGTGGTTCTGGCTGTTTTGATGATTAGAGAGTGAGTGAGTGAGTGTATCGGGCAAAGAATTATTTATATATAGATTTTGAAGCTTATATTTTTGAGTACTCTAATATATCATAAATGTACTACCTTTAGATATTTAATGAAGTGTACTAGAAAAATAAATTATTTTAATGTTAATGTACTATTGTACTTTTTAAGCTAAAAATGTAGTGCAAATAATACATTTGTACTGTAACGCCAGCTCTGGTCTCAGAGCCGTGTCTGGCCAGTGTTAATTGTGTGCGCCGAACGCAACCGACCATATTAAAAGGCGGCCAAATCGCCAGGGAAATTATAACAATTTTTTTCTATGTAATACTAGTATATATCTATTTCATCTCTTACCACTCGATTTCAATCTCTGTAATATTTTGAACAAAAAGATGGTGATTCATGTGATATCAATGGTGAAGAATTATACAAAGAATTGATTTCTTTGAAAATTATCATAAAAGATATCAAGCAGCCCGAAGAACTACTAAAATATTTATATAAGCATGGCTTGAAAAATTATTTTCCAAATGTGTAGCTAGAAGTTTAAAATTTTTTATAACAATACCCATATCTGTTGCATCTGGAGAGCGAAGTTTTTCGAAACTTAAATTGATCAAAAATTATCTGAGAACATCAATAACGCCTCAGCAATCTTTCACTTTTCTCAATTGAAAATGCAATTGCTGATTCTTAAAATATTCATGAAGCGATTGATGAATATGCTAAGCGAAAATCGCGTAGAATTAATTTTTGATTTTATTACATTATAATATACATATGTATTAATAATAATAAAAATCAAACATGGGAACTTGATTCATAAGTTTTAATTTCTAATTAAATTGCACGCAGGCGGCCATATACTCAGGTACGGCCCTGTCTGGTCTCACCCTATCCTTAACTCTAGGCCAGTGGTTCCCAACCTGGGGGCGATCGCCCCCAAGTGGGCGATTTGGGTTATCAGGGGGGCGATAGCTAAGTGGGGGCGGTTGGGGGGCGATGAGTATTCAAAGGAGGAAAAATTAAAATACACTCACATGCAAAGAAATAGAATCACTTCCCTTGCGAGTTGTTAAATGTAATTTTCATTCTCAAATATAAATAATGTAGTATATTAATATTTTTTAAAAAATATTTAAATTTCTAATAAATTACAAAGAAACATACTGTTGTGAACGCGGCATTTAGAGTATTTTTTTCTTGATAATAATATAATTGTTTTTAATGGTAATATTTTGGAGTAGCAGGCGTCATGTCCTTTGATACTGGAACATGCCTTATTTGACAATAGGATGGTGGGAGTTTACAATTCCCACTTTTTGAACCTCAATAAATTTAATTTATGTTTGTCATATTTTGGGTTAAGAGATTAAGTCCTGTCGGAAGGCTTTTTAATTGAAGGAAACACCAGATGTCAATAATAAATTAATTGATTGGGGTTTTTCTAAATTTCGACTTTGCGTGGGAATTTTCGAAGAGAGTAATTTCTAGAAAATAGGCAGGCTTCTCCATTATTATTTACACTTTACTTCAAATTAAAATTAGGCATACAATGAAAATGAAAAGGGGGCGATAGGTGTTAGTCAACCTCCAGAAAGGGGCGATGGGCCACAAAAGGTTGGGAACCACTGCTATAGGCCATGTTCTAATCACAGTCAAATCCTTGACCAAATACTATCTATCAAAATAACTGTTAAAAAAAACGTTAAGCATTTTCTTAGTCCTGCTAATAAATCTATTTTAGGTTAATAAAATAAAAAAATAGCTTCAATTAATACTAATTTTAATTCATTAGTGTGTGTGTTATACGTAAATTCTGTGTTGCTTATTCGTAAATTTTTAAGATAATTCATTTTCTTAATTTTTTTTTATTATTATTATTATTAAATTGATTTAATGAAAAGTTCCGAAAACCTTGTTTTACAACAATTTTGTATTTTTTGGAATATAGGCAGAAAAAAATATATTTTTCAAATTTATATTTTTGATTTATCCTAAAAACAAAACTTTTTAATGTTACTAGTTGATCGAAATATTTAATGCTGAATGACAGTCAATTAAATTGTTTACAATTAGACATAGATTCCTTTCTAGTAAATAATTGTAGTTACTGAATTATTTAATTATGATCAAACTAATTACAACTCACAAATTCGGCATCTGCTTCTTGATTTTCTTCTCACTGCTTTCTCATCCATTAATTCTGAAGATGTGTTTTCACAATGCATTTTATAATCAGTGGATTCTCTTTCCGATACTGAAATTTAATAAGTTAAGCATTTTGTTAAACAAAATAAATTAAGTTACCAATTTTTATTTTGAAGCATTCATAGAGTGCTCAACTAAATATTTAACGAAAGTTTGAAACACTCTGCCCACAAGAAAATCCTAGGACCGATTATAAAATAAAATGAAAAATGATAAAATAATTGATAGAGGACAAATTAAATTTTATTAAAATTATGATTAAAAATGGAATAAATATTATAAACTGTACTAGATGAAGGAGGAGGTATCAGCCAAAGATGGAATCACTGGGTTCAATAAAACACATTTAATAAGACGTTTCGGCCTGAATTTTATTTGGCCATCTTCAGTCAATTGGGCTAAAATTTTTTTTACAAATGGATGTTAATTGATATATTTTTTATAAAAAATTATAAGTTGACCAAGTTGGTTGTTTAGACTTACAGTTATACACAAAATGCGGTACACATATGTGATCGAACCAAGCCTTGTCAAAAATAAAAATTCTTTTAGCTTCATGTGAATTTAATAACGTGCCTGGACCCAAAAGTTTCAGAATGAAAGTAATGAGTTTATATAAATTTGGTCAATTTATAATTTTTATAAAAAATATATCAATTAACATCCATTTGTAAAAAAAAATTTAGCCTAATTGACTGAAGATGGCCAAATAAAATTCAGGCCGTAACGTCTTATTAAAGGTGTTTTATTGAACCCAGTGATTCCATCTTTGGCTGATACCTCCTCCTTCATCTAGTACAGTTTCATCACAGCCACGAACTCTATCATCATCATTGAGTATACAGTCCTAAGACTGGTTTGATGCAACAATCCGTCTCCACTCGACTCTGTCCCCCGCCAGCTGTTTGACCTCTCTAAATGTCTGGCATCCCATATCCCCAATTATTTGGTTGAAATATTCTAATCTGGGTCTTCCCCTCCCTTTTCTTTCCCACCTCCCCTTCAAGGTATCATCCCCTAAGCAGTCCCCCATGTCTCAGTGTGTGCCCCATCATCTGACCTCTTCTCTTCTTCAGACTCTTCCACAAGGTTCTTCTTTCTCCGATTCTTCCAAGAACTTCTTCATTTGTAATTTTATCCATCCATTTGATATGGACGAACTCTAACAATAAATATTATAAAGCCCCTAAAAATTATACACTCCCGGCTAAAAAAACGTGACACTTAGATTGAAAAAATCATGGAATTTCTTTTTTTTTTTAACGACACCGATGTGAGAAGGCGATACAACGGGATCTCCTAAAGGCCAGTATGAACTGGCCCCTCCATCGTGAAAAGAACAGAGCAGAAGTGAAAAGAAGCCGGGATCACGAGCCATATCTCAGAAACATAGATGCAATTCAATATCCGCACTCACTACCATGCGCTAGGGGCCTCGAGTTCCACCTGTCTTTAGTGCCAATTAAATTGAATAAACTTTTAATATGATATATTTTTAACGTTTCTTAATAAGTGTTTAACATTTGTTGCTGTCGTAGCAAGAACATTGGCTACGTATCTGTAACTACGCCCATCCTGAATTAACGCAATGGCTTTCGCAGAATCTGTAATGCTAAGCATAATTTGGATGTGTTTAGTCGAAAAGACACTCAAATAATGTATTTCAAGCATATTATCAAAAGAAAAACAGGGATTGAAAGATTATAATAAGGATATTAGATTTCATCAAAAATCGATAAATATCAAATTATCCGCTTTTATTTCATTTAAATTGTAATTTTTAAATAAAATGTTTTAAATTTATGTTACACTTATTAAGAAAGGTTAAAAATATATCATATTAAAAGTTTATTCAATTTCATTGCATTAAAAATACATTTTATTAGTTATTTAAAAAAATCTAAGTGTTACGTTTTTTTGGCCTGCGGTTTAAGTATATAGGTATAACATACGTTTATACATACGTTTTGTTCTGGTTAAATCATTCCACCAAATTTGAGAAATTCGATTTATAAATGAGTAGTAAAAATCCGTTTCTGGCCACAATAAAGTATAAACACTTTTAGATTTTTCAAAGAATAAAAGATTCTTCTCAATTGAGAAAGTATAAGATGGTACCAGAACTGGAATCATGGATCTTCCTCCATGAAGTTGAAACGAATATGAACAGTCCTGGAGGAAATTTATTGAAATAAAAAACACTTAATTGAAAAGATTTAATTTGCCGAGAGTAGCAGAAATGTTGATTCGTAGAGAGAAATCATTGAGGTATATATGATGAATATGTTTATTTGCATCAAACAGAGAATAACCTCATTGATTTCTATTTATAAAGAACACTATTAAATAAATATTATAATGATATTTGTGTATAAGGAATAAATCATTGAGTGTGTTTACTGAAATTTACATATATATTATTATTTATCAGCAGGGAAGTCCCCCTTCGGCGGACTCTGCAGTGAGTTTTAAAATAATAATTGAAAAGTTTTTATTTTGCCGAGAGTAGCAGAGTTGTTGATTCACAAAGAGAAACAAAGAGGTTGTCCTCTGCTTGATGCAAATAAACATACACACAAATATATCAAGATGATATATCTGTATATATATATTATTTATTTGTTTGAGACTATAGTTTCGAAGACTTGGTCTTCATCATCAGTCTTTCTTCAATTATAAATGTTTTTCATGGAGTCAATATCATATGGATATTGAAAACTTGGTGTTCTTTCGTCACTGCTGGAAGGCTAGGAACTAATAAACCTATTATTAGTTCCTAGCCTTCCAGCAGTGACGAAAGAACACTCAAGTTTTCAATATCCATATGATATTGACTCCATGAAAAACATTTATAATTGAAGAAAGACTGATGATGAAGACCAAGTCTTCGAAACTATAGTCTCAAACAAATAAATAATATATATACAGATATATCATCTTGATATATATGTGTGTATGTTTATTTGCATCAAGCAGAGGACAACCTCTTTGGTTCTCTTTGTGTCTTTTTAAAATAATAATTTAAATTTTCTAATTTTAATCAATTTTATTTGTTATCAACTATTAGTGGGTTTTTAAAATATTAATTTAAATTGATAAGTGATGGAAAGTTAACCCAAGGATAGTGAAAAAAATTCTCTCGAATAAAATTGATTTATTGGATATTCATTTATTATCAAAATTACTTTTTGAACCCTCGCTTATAAGTGAGATTGATACAAAGGAGGGACCCTTATCAACTTAATTGAGAATTTCTAGGGAAAATAAAATATTAATTTTCATAAAACTAAACTCATTTTAAATAGTATATTTTATAAAGAGTTTAAAATACGTATATACTTTCGTTTGAATACCTCCGAAAAATTACTTTTTCAACCCTCTCTTAAAAGGGACATTGATTCAAAGGGGGACCCTTATCAAATTTTTTTAACCCTCTCTAAAAATCGACATTGATACAAAGGGGGGACACTTATCAGCTTGATTGAGAATTAATAGCTAAAATAAAATATTAATTTTCCAAAAACTAAACACATTTTAAATAGTAGATTTGATATAGAGTTAGATGAGAGTATAATTTCGATGGAATAACTCGAAAAAAATCTCTCTCTAAAAAACGACAGTGATACAAAGGGGGGAACCTTATAAACTTGATTGAGAATTAATAGTTAAAATAAAAGTATAATAGTATATTTTATAAAGAGTTAAAAGTGTATACTTGCGTTTGAATATCTTGGAAAAAAATTACTCTGTTGAGAAAGAACAAATTTCGATCACTGCTGAAGGAGAGAAGGGGGAAGTATCTTGTATTTTTCCCTCATTGACCCCCTGTTAAACTCTGAAGAAGGAGAGAAAATTCTCCGACACGACGGTTATTGAGTAAGAAAAAAATGTCTGTCCAATAAATCGATTTTATTCCAATTAATTTTTTTTCTCAATTAAAATTTCTACCAGTCTGTCTCTTTCCCAAGAGAAAATTTCTTTTAATATTATGAGATAAATTGGAATAAATCGACATGTGGGGAAAAAGTTTAAACAAACAACAAACACAAATGAAACGAATTAGTGATTCATGAAACATAACTTTCTCCTCGCTTTTACTATGATTTTCATTTCACTAAGTGAACAATTTTATTTAATATTGTTAAATAACATGACATGCCTAAAGCAATTTGTTAAACCTAACTGCGTGATAAAAAGTTTCATTTCAAAAATAAATTGAAATTATAATACTTTGAGAAATTTATGAAAAAAAAATCCAACATATATTTTTTATTGATTAATTTTCAACTCACGTAGACATACGAAGAGAGAATTTCTAGTGCTTCAATTGGCATCATTCCTCGAAAATCAGGTAGAGTGTTAGTCTTTTCCATTAGAAATACTGGATCGGCCGTTGGTTCACTTTGGAGTTGTGAAGTGTGATTTTTCTTATTTCTGAAAAGTTTGCTTATAAGTAAAATTTAGAAAAAAAAAAAACAAAAAAATAGCAATCAATAAATTGAAGTAATAAAATGAAAGCTTTTTCAAGACTCGGTGAACTCTTCAGAAATTTTAAGAGGGAGATAAATTTAACTGAATTTATCGCGCGGAGAATTTACCACTGCTCGAAGCCCCTAAAACCTTAGTAAATTGGATATTAAATTGTATCTAAGTTTCTGAGATTGGCTCGTGATCCCGGCTTCTTTTCCTTCTGCTCTGTTCTTTTCACGATGGAGGGGCCAGCCCATACAGGCCTTTAGGGGGTCCACCTTCTGGTGTATCTCCTTCTCACATCAATATCATTAAAAAAAAAAAAATTCGGAGATTTAGGAATTTTATCCAGCCAACAATTTTAGCTGAAAAGTTGAAACATGGCACAAAGGTGCAGTTTCTTATATATGTTGCAGTAAAACCCTGTTTTTAGTAAGAACGCGTTCTTACTAGTCAAAACGCTTTTTATTAAATACCTTTGTGGCAACTAGAGTTTACTGATTGTTTAAAGTATCGCTCCTTTTTGTTATAAGGTTTGTAAGACCTCAAGGAAGCTGTTAGTTACTTTATAAAAAATAGAAATGTTTCGATAGGGGCTGCTGGTTTGATTATCTAATTAATTAATGTTATGCACATATGATATCCTGTAAAGAAAAAGTGGAGGGGAGACAAGGGTAGTTTTCTTCAAAAGCGTATGAAATAAAAGATAAAACAATTTAACGTTGATATAAAATTTATTCAGATATTAATAAAGGGAAGGTTTTGATAGAAGTGGAGTTAGGTGGATGGATTAAGAAGAGGTATTGTATTTGGGAAAAGTATGGATTATTGGAGGCTGGCTCGCCGTTCCAATTGTTCCCTTGCGTAAAAATGCACTGATTGTGCGTGTGTTAAGCGTCTATGCCCGACGCTCCAATTCTGGGGCCATTTGCCCGGAAAAGTTTGGTTGTGTTTCTTGCCGCCTGAGTGGGCAAAGGAGCATATAAGTTTTGTTGGCTACCAAGCGAGCGGGTGCCACAAAACAAATTTTGCTAAGCGCGGTTTAGCGCTATTAAAGAAAACCTTGAGTGGTTTCTGGGTATGAGTTTGTATATGTTTTGTGCTTTGTCAATCGAGCGGACGGCAAAACATATACATTGAGGTAACCTTAAGGCTCGTACAAGCCTAGCGAATAGCACACATAGAGTAATTTTAAGTGATGTTTACCCTTTGGTGGTTGATAGTATAAGAATGGTTTGGCGCGATCGCCGGGGTCTCGAGAGAAAAAATGTTGGTGGGGAGGGTAGTTGCAGATGCCGACTATAGGGGTCTGAGTGCTTTAATAAAATGACTGATTTGACCATTATGAAAAATTGTGGCAATTTTGAACACTGATGTTGGTTGAGTTTGGTTCAAAGGTCTAGAATCTTAATTTTTGACCTTCTGCCTCATTTTTAACCGACTTCAAAAAAGGAGGAGGTTCTCTATTCGATTGAATTTTTTTTTTATTTTTTTTTTTTTATTTTTTTTTTTGTGCCCTGTGTTACCTCATATCTCCATGGTGTCCAGCGATTTTGAAAAATTTTTTTTGCATTGGGTCCAGTCTAGCTTCCGATTGGTCCCATTTTTTTTTCGATTTTTTCATAGGTATTAGACCTTTTTGTTAGGTTTGTTTAGGTTTGTTTTAGACTGTTTTCTCTTTGTTTATGAACCGATTTCGATGGTTCTTTTTTTATCCGAGGGTGTCTTAGGGATGGTGTCATATTAATTTGGTCAAGTTCGATGATATAATCATATTAATAACATCACTAAAAAAAGAGAAAAATAAAAATTTTTAAGAAAAAAATAAAAACCGACTTCAAAAAATTAAGTGCTAAATATAAAAATATAAAAAAGGTATGTCATTATTATCTTATTTAGTTACAACTAAACGACGAAATATTAACACGAAATTACTTTTGATTGGTGCCAAACATATACCTTTTATGAATCGCACTCATTGGATCTTACTTAGTACATTTGGCTGGTACGCTCGCTTATAGGTATAGTTTGTTTGGCACCGACTTTAAAAGTAATTTCGTGTTAATATTTCGTCGTTTAGTTGTAACTAAATAAGATAATAATTATTTTATACCTTTTAGTGTATTTTTATATTTGTTGCACTTAATTTTTTGAAGTCGGTTTTTATTTTTTTTTCTTAAAAATTTTTATGAGTGTTTATTTTAAGAATTTTAAACGAAAATGTCAAAAATTAAAACCAAAGTTGTATAGGATGTAATTTTTGACATTTTCGTTTAAAATTTTTTTTTAAATAAACACCCAAAATGAGGCAGAAGGTCAAAAATGAAGATTCTGCATATTTGGGGCAAATTTGAAATATAATCGTAATTAAATTAATTGAACCGCGTAAATTTGAATAATTTCCATGATTCAGTCTGCGAATTTTTTGCAGTTCATAAATCATTTCATTATTTTTGTTTTGAAAAGGAAAAATGAAATTTAGCATCTGGCAGGATTCGAACCTGCGTCTTCCTCTTTAGCCGAGGCTGCGCTATAATCGTAATTTGGACTCGAATTTTGAAATGAAAGACTCCAATTGATTTTAAATTAAGAAACATTAAATATATTGATAATTATTCCTCCTCTTCGTCCCCCTCACCCTCACCGCTCTTTCTTTGCGCACAGAAAGAGCGCACGCCCGAGTTTCTCTTGGCAATACTGGAGCAGCCTGTCATACAAACAACACCTGATCTCTTTTAAATATTCGGAGCCTTATATCGATTATCGATCCCAAATTTAAAAAAAATGATATAATATAATTCTCCTCCTCACACGATCCCACTTATTTAAATAAATCTACATATTTCCACACAAAAAATATCACAATGCTGTAGATTATAGAAATAAGAAATACTCCCCAGATTTATATCTAGATTCTCATTTCTGTAGCTGTGTCAGGACGAAAATGAGGCGAAACTTTTAAGAGAGTATGTATTTTTGGGAGTTTACAGGTATACATTTGGAGTGTGGTTTTTTAAGAGGAATAAAATTTTTGGACCGAGAGTAGATGTTTGACACTTGGTGTCTATAGCTTACGTTATCATTTTATTCCTCTCATAGCACTCCTTCAAATATATAGTCATTTTGTCTTCAATTTTAATTTTTTAATAGCCATTTTTTACTGCATATATTTGCATATTTCAACTTATTCTGCATATAACTTTCATATTTTGGCACTTTTTACTGCATAAGAATCCGGTCTCTAATTATAACATATAATAAATAAACTTTAATAAGATTTTCCACCAAGTTTTAGATATTTATAGATTACTATGTTCATTATTCATCCACTAAGCTCTTCAATTTAGAGAATTCCTTCTCTTTAACATTTCTCCAATAGCTCTAATTGTTTTTCGACTTATTTTCAATCTTTTACTCGCTTCTCATTTCTTTTCTTTGCCTGTAGATACTTGATTTCACAGTCTAATTAATGCAGCAAGAGATGAGAAGAGAAACTTTAGTTCCACACCTTGAATTAATTAGAAAGAACATGGGAATTGGATCTAAAAGGATCGCACCAAGCTCACATTGAGACAAGTTAAAAATATGTATATTTTTATCCGAAAACAGCATCAACAATTTAATCCTCATAGAATCGCAGCGGGAGATTCATTATCTATGCCATGGGTGTAAAACCTGTTGACTTACACGTGCCACATTTGAAAAAAAAATGTAATAAAATATTATAATTCTATTGATATTTGTTATTCAAAAAAGATAGTTAATAATATAGAAACAAGAACAAAAGATTTGAGCATCTTATTTTTGAAAAGAGTTGGAATGTTTTTCAAAAATGAGCTCGGGTTCACATTAACAAATCAATTTTAAACTAGAAAGAATTTAATTTTTAGGACAGAATCTAAGATTTTAATAGAAATATTATTAAATTGCGATATCACAGGGGATTCATCCCCCCAGGAGTCGAACCTGAGAACCAACTTGCTTTCCGGGCACTTAGCTCACACCCTCGAGACTATCGATTCTCAGGTTCGACTCCTTTGGGGATGAATCCCCTGTGATATCGCAATTTAATAATATTTCTATTAAAATCTTAGATTCTGTCCTAAAAATTAAATTCTTTCTAGAAATAAGAACTTTATTATTTTTTTAGCTCATGGTGAGCTTCTAATTTTACTTGTTAACCGACTTCAAAAAAGGAGGAGGTTCTCAATTCGACTGAATTTTTTGTGTGTGTCTATGTTACCTGATATCTTAGCCAATTGTGACCCGATTTTGATGATTTTTTTTGCATTGGATTCAGTATAGTTTTTGATTAGTCCCGTTTTTTTTTCATTGGTATTGGACCTTTTTTGCTTTGTTTGTTCAGGCATAACTTCTTGTTTAAGAACCGATTTTAATGATTCTTTCTGCGTTTGGATCAGTATAGCTCCAAGATAGTCAAGATATCTAAATATTTATTTTATGTATGTTCAGCGAGAAATTTTTGCCACGTACACCGATTTCGATGATTCTTTTTTTATTGGAAAGTGGTTACCTTAGGGGTGGTCCCATGTTAATTTGGTCAAGTTCTGATGATATGACCAATGACGAAATAACGTAAATCTCCAATTCTTATGAGCAAATAATCGAAATTATAATAAATAAAAGCTTTTGTAAAAAAAATATCTTAAAACATTCATTTAAAACCCGGTAACGTTTAGAGAGAATTTATCTATTTATGAATTGAATTTTATTATCATTTTCTGATTCATTAGCCCGACGCTTTCTCTTTCGAGATGCATACAAGGTATTATATTAAGTCACTATTAGTAACGTCACTAAAAAGACAAAAATAAAAATAATTTTTATAAAAAAAAAAAAAATAAAACCGACTTCAAAAAAATTAAATGCAACAAATAAAATAATAAGAACTCAAAAATAAAATAAAATTCACTAAAAGGTAAAAAATAATGATCTTTTTAGTTACAACTAAACGACGAAATATTAACATGAAATCACTTTTTGAAGTCGGTGCTAAACAAACTATATAAGCGAGCTTACCCGCCAAACGTACTACCAAATGTCGAGTTCGATTCATAAAATCTATATGTTTGGCACCGACTTCAAAAAGTGATTTCATGTTAATATTTCGTCGTTTAGTTGTAACTAAAAAGATAATTATTTTATACCTTTTAGTGCATTTTATTTTATTTTTGAGCTCTTATTATTTTATTTGTTGCATTTAATTTTTTTGAAGTCGGTTTTATTTTTTTTTATAAAAATCATAGTAAATTTTATACTTGAAAATAGCTTCTAGTATATTTAAATACATACCTACATACTTACAAAAAGTGATATTATGTATTAGTATTTGTTTATATTTTTTACTGTATAGATAATTAATATAAAATTCTAATATAGAGACAATATCCAATTTTTCTTTCGGATCGGTATCTAATTGTTGTTCTAGAACATTCAATCAGAAATTTGCAAGTAGAAAATTTATTTCTAATGAAAATGGAGTCGAAAATAGACCAATATGATGATTATTTTTTCTAAAAACTTGAAATCTAGTTCCAGATTCAAAATATAAAATTAACACTTTTATTTTTCGAAAACTTCACAGTAGAATTTCAAATTTCTTATTTTAGAGAAAAAATTATCAGGGCAAATTACTGTGTCTTTTCCAGTATCTACATATAAATCTCAATGCTTTAGGGAATTTTATGACTTTACGAGCCCCGTCCCATCTCAATTGGCCCACCAATATTTTTTCTTTTTAAATAAAATTATGCTAATTCACGGTAAATTTAATTTAAATATTTATTTTTATTATCATTTGGAACAACATTTTAAACAATTTAAAACATTTTATTGTAACATTTAGCTTAAAATTATTTTTTAATTGTTAAAAACATATTTTTATATAAAAAATAGTTCTTTGCTTTTCACGATTTTTTTTTTAATCTTTGAATATGTGAAATAATCAAGTAGACTTTGCCTTTTCCTAACAAAAGAAAGTTTGTTTTGTTTATTATTAGTAAAAATGACTCGTGGAAAGGTTGTTGATGAAAAAATTCGCTCAATTATTATCAATTTATTTAAAAAGGGAAAATCAAACGCGGAAAGTGGAGATCTAGTTAATTTATCAAAGTTTACTGTCATAAATATTATTCGAGTTTATAAAACAACGAGTACAATAGCTACAAAACCTCGGTATGCGTCGAAATCCAAAATATCAGATGCTGATAGACGGGCATTGAAGAAGATCATTAGAAAAAACTGGCGTTCGAACTATGGTGAATTATCTGTTCTTTGGAGCGATGCTGTGGATCGAAGTGTTTGAAGATCCACGTGCCATAGAAAAGCCCTTAAGTTAGGTTTTAAAACTTACAAGGTAATTTAATTGCAACTTATTCCAAAAAATTTTTTTGTTGTAATTTTACTAATTTATTTTTAGGCGAAAGAAAAGCCACTCTTGACATTAAAACAAAAGAAAAACCGGCTTAAATGGGCTAAAAGTCGCATTAATTGGACGAATGATGAATGGAATAGTGTCCATTGGAGTGATGAGTCTCGTTTTGAAGTTTGTGTTAGGGACAATCGAAGCAGAATTATTCGTAAGAAAATTGAAGCTTTCAATTCAGATTGTTTAAAAAAGAAAGTAAAATTTCCTGCTTCAGTTATGGTATGGGGTTCAATGTCTGCTAGAGGTGTTGGAAAACTTCACTTCATTGATGGAATTGTAAACACCAATAAATATTTAGAGATTTAAAAAATCGTTACTTCCAACAATGGCAGATGCATTGCAGAATAATAATAATTTTGTGTTCCAACAAGACGGGGCGGCCTGCCATACATCAAGAAAATCTTTAAAATGGCTTTCTGATCATAATGTTCCACTTTTGGAGTGGGTGGCAAACAGTCCCGACTTGTCACCAATAGAAACTCTTTGGCACACAATGAAAAAGCTATTACGAATACAACCAGCTAGAAACGTAGTCGAATTAAAACACAAACTTCAAAATATTTGGGATACTTTCACTCAAGATGAGTGTCAAAACTTAATAAGTACGTTGCCCAAAAGAATTCAAGCCGTAATTAAAAATAAAGGCGACGTCACACAGTGGTAAAGGTTTTGGATTTTGTATGTTTTCCTTGTTTTTAACAATTAAAAAATAATTTTAAGTTAAATGTTACAATAAAATGTTTTAAATTGTTTAAAATGTTGTTCCAAATGATAATAAAAATAAATATTTAAATTAAATTTACCGTGAATTAGCATAATTTTATTTAAAAAGAAAAAATATTGGTGGGCCAATTGAGATGGGACGGGGCTCGTATAAATCTCAATTTTTTAAGGAAATTGATTTTATGTTTGGTCACACTCATTGCAGCATGCGGCCCACGAGCCACGGGTTGGACAGCCCTAATCTATGCCTTCAATTTAGAAATAATGAAAATAAATTTTCTTATAAGTTAGAATTTACCCTACCAAACATCAGCAAATTACCATTCGTTATATTGTCTAAATCAATATTGATGCAATATACATACATTTAACCAAATAATTGGGCTTTAAATTATTTATGAATTTTTGCGCGATTCCATAGATAAATAATTTGAAACATGTAGAGTTGTAGTGATTCCAACATAGATATATTTATATTTAGTTAATTCCCACTATCTCAGTGTAGGCCTTTTCGATCAACTCCAATTGATTGCAGATGCACGCAACCACAACTCGGATTGGCTGAAGGTTTATTTAATATTTATAAAGAATAATTAATTGAATTGTGTCTCTATCTTTATATCTAATGAAATATTATAGATTTCAAAATTCATTATGCAATTTTTTCCTGTAGATAACAATTCAGCTAGATGAAATATTTTTCTTTTGAATAATTTACTAGACTAGAACTTGTTTTTTTTTTTAATGAAATTGATGTGAAAAAGAGTTACACTAAGAAGGTGCAGCCCCTAAAGTCCTGGATTGACCCGTCCATAATGAAAAGAAGTAGAAGAGAAGATTTTATGTGCTGAATAGGTATCTGTGGATGCGGATCTTAAACAGCTGAAGGTTATAGGTCGCGGAGAAGACAGTAGCTAGAAGTGAGTTCCAGTCTCTGGAAGTCATAGAGATAAACGACTTAGCGGAATCGCTAGTTCGATTCTTTTGTTTAATTTGACAGCGAAGGGGTGCTGAGCGTTCGAAAACAGCTTGTTTCTCGTAAAGAGGGGTTTAGAGGGGATAATTGATTTCAGCTCGACTGAACTATCGCCCAAGTCAAAGTGCCCATTGCCTCGTCTGAGGCTGCCTCGGCCCGATCCATCGGTTGTCGGTTTTTGTGAATGCTCAAAAGCGCCTCGGGTCGTTTCCTGGGTTCACTCAGAACGGTTCTGCGGCAAACGCCCGAGGCAGCCTCGCGAGGCTGCTCGCTCAATCAGTATCCGGCTATTAAGTAAAAATTCCTCCTAGCAAAAACCGCCAAAAAATGAGATTTTTTACCTTTTTTTGCTTTTTTACAATGTACCTACAGTCACGAAATGTTGTTAGCAAACCTCAGATTCGGATTCAGCACACCAAAAAACATATGATGGAAGAAATAAAAACTATCTCAAAACTTTCCCGCGAGTGGCCTTTTTGAGCACAATTTAACTGGACTATTTGTCTAGAGTAACTATTTCTTAAGAGACTGGAGTCTTTAATAAATCGATTAATAATACTAAAATTAAAATCCATTAATAAAAGTCTTTCTCTAAATTCATTTGAAATATAATATTAAATTAAATTATTTAATTATGTAATTGTCAAAACATAATTTTTGGCATTTTATAAACATACTCTCTAAAACTGAATCAGTGGATATCCACTGAATAACAGTGACTATTCACTTATCCAAACAGTCACAATCATACCACTGCTAATCAGTGGATAGTCACTGAATTTATTAGTGGATTATTAAAATTCACTGATTCATTATTGGCTTTTAAGGCCACCTAAGCCGTCAGACAACCTCTGTTTGAATCAGTGAAAATTAAAAACCACTGTTCAATCTGTTGAAATTAATACAAATGATTGCTTTTTCAGTGACGTATATGATCGCTGGAGAATTCAGCTGAAATTCTACTGATTCATTTTAAGAGAGTATATATATATATATATATATATGTGTGTGTGTGGCTGTGTGTGCTTTAGACTCCCCCCCCCCAGGACAAAATCCTGGTTTTGGCATTGGTACATGAAAAGGGCAGAAACGGCTCTACGGTGTACTAGGGAGTCGATTGAGTTAGATAAGGCCGGGTCTCCCATTAGTTTAATTATTTATTGCTCTCTTCTGAATTGCATCCAGTGTGGAAAGAAAATGTTTGGAGACTCGTCTCTTATAGATGATAGCGTATTCGAGACAGAATGAATGTGAACCTTATATAGTGTAAGAATTATTGGATAAAAAATACTTGGTAGGTTTCACATTAAGATATAAAAAATAAAACGAATTTATTTTTGGAGAATCTTTAATCTCGATATATATATTTCGGGTGGCTAACCCATCTTCAGGAGAAACAGGAAGTAACTGACCTGGATAAGTCGAATTTGAATACAAGTCAATGGAAAAATTTATTTTTAAGATAACAAAAGGGTAAATATTTAAAATTAGTGGAGGGAGAAAGGTAGGAAGTCTATTTTGTTTAATTTTGAATGGCCTTCTGAGAAATGAGAATTTCGAATTTGAATACAAGTCAATGGAAAAATTTATTTTTAAGATAACAAAAGGGTAAATATTTAAAATTAGTGGAGGGAGAAAGGTAGGAAGTCTATTTTGTTTAATTTTGAATGGCCTTCTGAGAAATGAGGATTTACACTCAGGTAGATGTAGGGGGGGGGGGAAGAATTAATGAAAACAAATTTGCAAATATTTAAAGAATGTAATCAATGATTGTACTTTTCTTAACTTTTAATTGATTATTTAGTATATTCGTTTTATTTGAGAGAGCTAATTTTATTTCCGTTGACTCTAAAAAATCTAAACGTAAGCCCTTTCTTTTGAAATGTAAAGGAACGAGGTGGCTAATAGAAGAGGTGTGTTTATTCAAATGTAAATGATTGGCATCTTAATGTGAAACCTACCAAGTATTTTTTATCCAATAATTTTAAAAAATGTTTCACCAAGTACCAACACCAAATTCCTTAAAAACTATAGTGTAAGAAGTTGATTGGGCGTAAAATAGCGTCCGCCAAATTCTCATTTCCGGCTTCGAGGGTTTTATTCCAGAAATGTGTTACATATACCGTAGACCGGTAATGCCTAAACAATATTGCCTATCGTGGATTACTTTCTTACTTAAGAAATTTTATTCTCCCATTTAATTCTCACCTGTTTTTTCTAGTACGATTTCTCTTCGAATTTCTCGATAAATTTCCAAGATTATTGGCATTGTTCAATGGCGATTGTTCACTCGAGATAGACCTTGAAAATAATAATATTCTCAATCAGAAAACGTGTCTGGTTAGCAGCCAATTTCCATCATTTGCTGCTGATTCATTCACGAACCCATGTAAGTGCAAAATGACTCATTTTCTAAATTGAAATGGTGTATATGGCAGAATGGGAGGGTCGGATAAAACTCATGGGTTGTATAGGAGGGTGGTATAAACCCTCTCCCCAAAATCAATGAACTTTAGGGACAAGCACCCGCAGAATTTTTTTCAAGCGAGGGAGCAAAACTTATTCATGTTTGACTAATAATAATAGCAAGAATAGAGAAAATCCTATTTCTGACGCTAAAATAAACTCGCCTAAAAAAATTCATAATTATTTCAAAATAAAAATTCATAATAAAATGAAGGAAAAAGTAGAGGCTTTTTTAACTAACCTCTACAGTCTACATAAATTTTAATGACTTAGCAATTTTTAGTTAGAGAACGATATGAACTAGAAAATTGAAATTTAGCACTACCATATTTTAAATATTTTTTTCTTAGTTCATTTGATAATTCCTCAAATGGGAGAAATGAGTTCAAAAGTCGTCTGACATTACGTCAATGATTCGAGTTAAAAAAGAAATTATTTTATTCTTTTTAGCGCACGTGTAAAGTCATTTTTTTCAAGTACTGGGAAAAAGAATGAATATCAATTACAATGTTACAATAGTATTAATTGAACTAAATAAGCTTTCGAACTTTCGAAGTTTCACTCTTATCACGTTATTTCTAGTCCAAGAGCTCTGGTGACACATTTTGACTACGGATTTGACTCAACTAGCAATAATGCGTAATAGTACTTAGTACTGCGTAGTAGTATTTATTTATTTACAGAAATATTTTTTTTCATGTTGTAAAAATACACTTTGGGGTGGTCTGGTTCCACGTCCCACCACTCAAATGGTCTGGGTTGAATATACTATGTTTATAATTGACTATAAATTTTAATTTTTATAATTTCATTCTGTGTCAAAAATATTTTTTTTCATGTTGTAAAAATACACTTTGGGGTGGTCTGGTTCCACGTCCCACCACTCAAATGGTCTGGGTTGAATATACTATGTTTATAATTGACTATAAATTTTAATTTTTATAATTTCATTCTGTGTCAAAAATATTTTTTTTCATGTTGTAAAAATACACTTTGGGGTGGTCTGGTTCCACGTCCCACCACTCAAATGGTCTGGGGTGAATATATTATGTTTATAATTAACTATAAATTTTAATTTTTATAATTCTGTCTCAAAAATATTTTTTTTCATGTTGTAAAAATACACTTTGGGGTGGTCTGGTTCCACGTCCCACCACTCAAATGGTCTGGGGTGAATATATTATGTTTATAATTGACTTATAAATTATAATTTTTATAATTTCATTCTGGGTCAAAAATATTTTTTAACACATATTTTTTACCTCGCTCACACCATGCGCAATACCTGGTCCACCTGCTACAGCCAGCCAGACTGGCCATTCCCTGTACAACTATCATAGACGGTACTATTATGCATTATTGCTAGTTGAATCAAATCCATAGTCAAAATGTGTCACCAGCTCTTGGACTATAGAATAGACATCATCGTTGTTTTATCAAAATGTCCTATGTAAAAATTTACACTTTTCAGTACCACTGGCGTTTTGTTTTTAATCTGTAACTTGAGTTCTATCACCTGATAACATACAACAATTTGAGAGCAAATGTAGCTTAGAAATACAAGTGATTTTCTTCAATAAATTTTTTTTTGAAAATTTTGACATACGACATTTTGGTATAACAGCGACAACATACACCATATTTTTTCTTTTCTTTGCAAACTTAAATTCTAAAGTTAAAATCTCCTCAATTTTTCGTTTTAAAAAATACAAACATTTTCGCAATATAAAAAACTTTTACGACCCTTCTTGAGATAATTGTTTAGAATCCAGATTCGCAAAAAAATCATGGTTGAAACTAATTTTCAGCATGTTTCAGACATTTCTAAACTAAATAAAGAAAAATAAATTTCGAGTCAATTCAATACTTCGGCCACCTCGGCAGTAGTAATAAATAAATTATACCTAGAGGTGAACACTCTTTTGTCCCTCTATTTGCTAGTGGTTTTTGAAAGTTTTCTTGTTGGTCGAGTACACTCATGATGTAAATAGGAAATAAATTAAAATGATCGATTCAATCAATCAACTGCGAGAGAGCATTCCTAAGCAAACAAATTTCCATCCTATTAAAATTAAAAGCTCTCATCTTTTTTCCTTACTGTATCTGATGTTCAGTAAACGGGGGGAAGTTCAGGAAAGGGCATTTCAAAATAGGGAAGTTTAAAATAATTCAAAAATAATTATTTAAATAAATAAAAAAAAAATAATCTACCACGTTTTTTAAATGGACTAAATAGTATAAAATCATTTCTCCTAGCCCCATCTGATGTAAGATTTAAAACGAAAAAATTGATGTGCATGTAATAGATCAGGGGTCCCCAAACTTTATAGAGATAGGGCCACATATGCACATTGAGAATTATAGGCGGGCCGGATATAACATATTATACGGAAATTATATTAATAATATGCTAGTATATAGGCATTAGCGAGGGGTGAACCGCGACCTAATATGCTGCACACCTACTTCCACTTGTACTTCCAAATATTTCCAAGTAATTCCAAATATTTCCAAGTACTTTCAAATATTTTTAAGTACTTCCAAATATTTCCAAGTACTTCCAAATATTCCAAAGTACTTCCAAATATTTCCAAGTACTTCCAAAATACTTCCAAAGAGGTGTACTTCTTCTTCTTAGACTGCCATACCCGAAACGGGTGTCGGCGACTCTCCACATATACCTGTGCTGAGGGTGTTTAGTTGTTTTACACAGATATACAGGACCTACTTTTTAACGCCGGTTCCGAACGGCTAATTTGGAGAGGTCACTTGGCAATTATACTCTTGGTAGGTTGCCATTACTTTCCAAGAGGAGGCGACTGCAAATATGTATCTGCCGAGACTCGGTCTCGAACCAGCGATCTCCGAGTCAGCGACCCAACACTCTACCCACTGACCCACAGTCGTCCCAAGAGGTATACACCTACTTCTAATCGCGGAACACCCCTCGGGCATTAGGTACTTTTATATAATATTTAATATACCATAGTGAATATTTGTGTATTAATTATTATTAATACTGTAGTAGCCACCCCGGATGGAAAAGTCCTCGGGCTGTAGGTTGAAGACCCACAAAGAGGTTGAGATAGAGAGGAAGGCGTCCACAAAAATGCCATCTAGTGATCGTGACCAGGTAATCAAAATTATTTATTCTTTTTTCTATGGCTAAAGAATTATTTAATGTAAATAGAGTATTGTCTCTTAAAATATATTGTTGATTATTGATTATTATCGATCATTTTGTAGAATTTGTAAATATTTATACTCCATAAATCTTTTCATGATCGGTCATGGTCACTAGAGGCGCTATAACTCGCATACTCTTTTTTAACATAGTCTCTTATGGGAGCCTTCCCCTCTATCTCATCCTCTTTGGAGACCCATTCAATAGATAATTTATTCTCAACGACAACTACTCGGTACACTCTACTGCACTCTATTGCATGCGCCCCACGTTTTTCGTTTTAAATCTTACATCTCTATTTCGAACCACAGACGGTAAATTTTGGATACTGGGCGGGGGTGGGGGGGGGGGGGGGATTAAAATTTAAATCGAATTATTGTTTTGGGAAGGGTCTAATTTTTGGGGGTACGAAAAAAGACTTGTTTATCATGTTGAGTGGGGTATGTAGGTATATCCCTGTAAAATCTCTTTGTTTAAAAGTCTCAAGAAAACTATTTTTATTTGATTTTTGCATAGGTCGGCGTTTGAAAATGGTTTAATTTAAAATTATGAAAAAATCCCACAAATTCCCTCATTAACTACCTTATCAACGATAAATAAGAACAGATTTGATATTTCAAGTATTTTGAAAAATATAAGGTATGAAACCCTCGATTGGTAGGCTTATTAAACATCATTTTTAATATTTTTTTATTCTCTATCTTTCAAAAACACAATCCAAATAAATTAATTTTAATTTAATTTTTATTTTAATGTTGGTATGTTTTAATTCGGGGTTAAATATAAGTCATGTAATTCGCGCAAGCAAATTTTTTTGTAATGGAAAATACACTACTAAAGCCTGCTGGCGGGGAATTCCTAATGATTAAATTGGATTTTGGATGTTTCCTCGCATACCGTGCGTCGGAGGAATGTAGTGGAGAGGATGGCCAGCTGCCAGGCGACGAGCCAGAGCATGGAGATGATTTCGCAACTGGAGCTGGAGCCGAGGGCAACGACGGAAAGTCTTCCAGCTGGAGAATTTGAGGAGGCTCTTCGCTCAAAGATTTCGTTGTCGTTGGGCTTCTCTCTGTTTGGACCGGAGATGGAATTTCGACCGAATTCACCACCAAATCGTTAGCAGATTCTTCTTGCAATTAAAATAATAAATGAAATTAAAAAAATATATATCTATGGTATACAGGAACGCGCCCAGTCCCCTTTGCGCCGTCGTGCGAAATAGTGATTGGCGACTTTATATGATACACGCAGGCTTGCCTAGCGAGCAGAGGGTGGGGAACCATCACCAGACACAATCATGTTCAAACTTGTCGCTGTTTGTCAGCAGGAGTATCAGTCAGGTTATTTAACAGCAACACCTCGTATAATGGGAGCCCCTGCCATATAGACAACTCATTTACCAGATCAGTTAAGGATAAGACTACCCTACAAACAAAGGCGCAAGCCATTATCCATCTTTACTTTATCGATTGCGAAGCATGGATGGATGGATGTACCTATGTTACCCTTTTTTTTCATTGACGATTGTTTCCACACAGTTCAACCAATTTAAATGAAATTGAAAATCTACCATTACTTCGCTGAATAGTTTTTGGTATCTATCGGCCCACAAACATTACTACTTGATTCCAGTACTTTTAAAATTTTTCTAAATATCTTGAAAATGACTTAACCCGAGGGAGCCGCGGCTTCTTCACAGGTGCGGCGCAAATTTTAATAATTAATTGATACAAGACATTTTTCCTTACTAGACAAAAAAACAAAGTGGGAAGCTAATAATTTAATTATTATAAATTTTGATCTCTTACGATTAGGCATACAAAAACGAAAAAATTAAACTTTGACAGCCTCGAAAAAATCTGACATATAGTATATACAAAGGGTCCCCCCTGTGGTCTGAATTTTTAATTCTCAGGATATTTTTAACGATTTTAATACAAGAGAGACCAAATACAGTATTTGTTTTGCTATATGTACTTTTAATTAGGGTAGGGCGCCATGGAAAAATTTTAATTGAAAAAAGACGCCGCGACTCGGAAAAGTTTGAGAACCCCTGACTTAACCAATTCTGATGAAATTTAATATTCTAATTAAGTATCTCGAGGACCACAAAAAAGGTTATATGAAGTTATTAGTAAAATATATTTTAAAGTAGGTATGTAAAAATAAATAAATAAAATTAGAGAACAAAAATTCTCGACTTTGTATAAGCAATTGCGTGAAAATAATTAAATAAAAAAACAAAATTAAATTAAAGAGAAAACATGAAATGATTACCTGTAAAGGAAATGGTAATTTCTGTATCATCTAACTCTTTGTCTTGTTTTGATTTCACACTAATATTTTCAATGGCAGCCAATAATCTCTCAGATGAACTCTCTTTGTCTTGATTTAATTGCAAACTACTATTTTCAATTGAAGCCAATAATCTTTCAGATGAACCTCTACCTTCTTTCTATTTTATAAACAAAATCATGAAAATTAAAAATAATTCACTTCTTCCAAAAGTAGCAAAAAATATTAGATATAATAATAAAAAATAAAAATATTTTATGTCAGATTTATTCAAACAAAAAAAAATTATATAATAATAAAACTTGAGCAAGATGCGAGGTAGGTTTCACAAAAAAGAAATAAAACAAAATTGAGTTTTGAATTCGATCAACCCTATCCCCATTCATTTCGAAAGAAAGGGACTTAAATTGGATCTCTTAGAATCTACGGAAATTAAAATAGCCCTATCAAATAATTCAAAGATTTTAAACAACCAATTAGAAGTTCATAAAAATACAATTATTGATTATATATTATTATTACTAAACACTCCTTCTATTCGCATATTGAATATATTAAGGTAATTGTACCCTCTCAGTCACTTTTCCAGAAGTACCCTGTCACGTACGTTCCCTTTTTTTTATTATATTAGTAGGTAGACCTTCCCTTCAGCTGGTTCAAAACTCAATTTTTCTATTTGTCGAAAATATTAATTCTTAGAACAAATTCTCCTCTCACCACTACTTTCCCTCACCACACACATTTCAAAAAATATTTAAAAATTGATATTTGTAAAATTATTTTTCCATTGTATAATCAGTTTACTTTGACTCCTGATGATGGGTTCACCCCCGAAATATATCGAATTCAAAAATTAATTTTGTTTTATTTATTTTTTTGTGAAACCTACCTCGCATCTTGCTCAAGTTTTATTATTATATTAAAATGTTTCACCTAGAACCAACACCTAACTCCTTAAAAATTATCATTATTATTATTCAGTTCCATTATCAGTATTATATGTGATAAATCAGAGGAAAGGGTACAAAAAAAACACCGTGTTCAATCATACGACCAATTGCAACGTTCCTCCAATTTATTGTGGCTTCATCAGGCTCTATACAAAAAATAAATACAAATAAATCATTCACAATCATCAAAATCAACCCAGATATAATATAATATAATTTTTTTTTTTTTTTTTTTTTCTACCCCTTGGCCTCGGGAACTTGATGCCCATTTAGCCAGTCGTCACAGATTCACGTCGAATAGGTGTATAAACAAATAAAATAAAACTAAATAAAACAAAACTAATTAAAACAAAATAAACTAACAAAACAAATAACTAAAGTCGTCGGATTATAGTTGGAAACCAATGGAAACTAAATGTTTAATAAAGGAGTCCGCAGTTGGCCCTCCTTGGTCTAGAGATGCTAATAGGATCTCTGCACATGTGGGTAAATCATTTCTTCCTTTTATATTCAGGTATAAACGATCAATTTTTTGACTGTGTGTCACACAGACCAGAAGTACGTGGTTAATATCGCCAATAGAAATGGAATCACAAGAGCAGTATGGATTATTTCTCTGGCCGATTTTGTGTAGGTATGCAGGTGTTATTGCATGTCCTAGTCTAAGTCGTATAATGTGAACTTTCAGTTTTCGATGAAGATCGAAGTTTTCAAACCACGGACGAACCGGGATTCTCGGACATACATTAAAGAAATGACGACCTTTTACCATACTTGATGACGACCACATATTCTGCCAACACCAGTAAATTCTCTTCTTGATTATTGAACGGATATCATTGGGCGTTAGATCAAATGAGTGTGGAATACCATCGGTTAGACAGGCCAGCCTATCAACCTCCTCATTTCCCGTAATGCCAGTGTGACTAGGTATCCATAGAATTTCAATTTCTTTCCCATCAACCCTGAGTTTATTTAATTCCTCTATAATATCTAAAATAATATAGGAAGGGTTTTTGTTTTTGGGGAAACCATTAATTGCCTTTAAAATCCCCAACGAGTCAGTACAGACCAGAAATTTGTTAAAATCATGAACATTTCTAATATATTGAACGGCCCTCAGAATGGCAAAGCCTTCGGCTGAATAGATGGAGGTTTCGAGTGGAAGTTTAAATATTTCCTTGAAACTTTTATTTGGACACCACAGAGCCGCGCCTACATGGGAGGCATTTCTGGACCCGTCTGTATAAATGAAAAGGTGGTCTTTGAATTTGGATTGAGTAAAATCCAAAAAAACTGAATTCATATTAGGATTACCTCTGCGGCAAGGGAGAGTGTGGGTTTTTATTTTATGGATTTGGTTTACATAATCGTAAGAGAATATTGGGAATTTGGAAAACGTTTTCAATTTATAAGAGCCATTTTCGAGTTGGGAGAATCTTTTTGCAAAAGGGTAAGTATCTTCAGGAGTTCGGGGAAATGAATTTAGGACCTTTTGATCGCCCATGTATATTTTTTTTATGAGATAATTAAACGATAAAAATTCCCTTCTTAAATTAAGGGGCATCTCTTTTGCTTCGACCAGAAGAGCGTTAGTTGGGGAAGACATTAATGCCCCAATATAATTATCTTTATCAAATTTTTAAAACACTTCGTCATTCAATTCTTTTATTGCTAATTAGATTTTTTTGTATAGAGCCTGATGAAGTCACAATAAATTGGCGAAACGTTATAATTGGTCCTATAATTTTAATTTAACATGGTGTTTAATTGTTCCTTTTTCCTCTGATTTTTTTACATCTAAAAAAACCATGTAGTGGACACATGTATCTTTTGTTTTTTGATAATAATTCTGGATGATCAAAATCAAAATTCGATATTTTTTGCTTTGTAAATTTTTCGTGAATAAATTATAAAATTTTAACAATATTACAAACATTTGGATTTTTTTTTCTATTTTTATAGATCACAGTAACGTAGAAAATGGAACGACTTACGAGATATTTATTTTCATAATTCCCCGTTTGGCTCTGACCAAGTGTCAAAATAGGGGTGAGTGTAAATTAGCAAAAATTTGTGAAATTTCACTTTTTTGAAACCTCGATATTTGATTGATAAGTGGCTAATTTGAAATTCAAAATGAATTTAATACAAACTTTAATATCGATTATATATCTATAGTTAATCGGGGGTGCCCTCCTAGATTCATGACCCCCCCACGGAAGTAACCCTCTCCCAGTTACAAGAAAAGTACCCCCTCCTGTTTTATTCACTTCTTAAGAATTAGAAAAGTTTTTAACACTTTTTGACTGTTTTTATTTTTAGAATCTATTACTAAAATCAGGACTGCGGAGTCACTAAGTCATTTTATGAGGGGGGGGGGGTTAACTTAAAATAAATAAATTATAACAAAATACTAAGAGATACACGAACTGCCACTGTAAATCTATATAAATAAAAATGTACTGTTACGCTTAAGTGATACGTTGAAGGATCTCCGAAAGTTCTTCACAGATTTCTTTGAAATATTCACACAACATTCCATTCAAATACACGAGTGTTTTTATATATAGTGTTTTTATAGATATCACACCTGTGGCATGTAAAAAATATTTTTCGACGAAACAACGCCAGCGCCTCTCTGGGGGGTAAAATCAAACAAACAAGATGGCCGATAATAGCTTTTTGGAAATCTTTCAACTGTCAATATTATTTTTGGTTAAGGGAACAATTTTGACAAGTAATATATAATTCATTTACTATTTTAATACCTATTCTATAATTATTTGCATTTTCAATTTATTTTCAAAACTATTATTATGGTCGGATCAGCTATTATCTATATAAATTTTAACCATAAAACGAGACGATCCCCGCAAGGGGCTAGGTGACGCCGGGCCGAAGGCCCGGCTTCAGCTAGTAATGTACATATTTATTCACATCAAGCAGAATAAACAGTCTTTGGTGTGTATTCCTTTTAAATTATACAACTCTCTTCCACTCGGAAAAGAACATTTTTAATCTTATTCAAAAGGATGTTTATGTTACATCCTCCTGGAAGTAGGGGTTAGAAAAATAAACAAAATTTAGAAAGCTGAAATTTACAGGTAGATATGCGGCACATTCCATGAATCAAAAGACCACTGGATTATGCATACATTTTAAAACATAAAAGTATACGAGAAATGTAGTGAACCATTTTAATTACTTGACCATCCTCTTTAGACGGAGAATCTTGTTCTCCAGGTATCGGTGGTTGCTCTTTAGGATTCCAATCATTTAAAGGACTAGTTCCTGTTAAAACATCACTATAAAGTCTTCTTGGACGATCTCCAGGTGAATCCCAAACACTGGAATCAGTCTCTAAAGTAGAAGAAGAATCTTGAAGACATTCAGAAAATGAAATATCAGATAATAAAATTGGTTCTGATTTGATCAAATCAGGCGGTTGAGTTGATACAGGCTCTAAAAGTAAATAATAAGAGATGTTAATGAAGGAAAGATGGCTGTCCATAAATTTATAAATTAGGAAAGAAAGGAATTCAGCCAGTAAAAGAAGACTCTGTCCAATAAAAACTCCCAATTGTAGAAAACAGTTTCGGCTTTAATTAGTTAATGCCATCTTTAGTTCTAATGCTTCCTTTACTGGCTGAATTCCTCTTTCCTAATTTATAAAAAAGTGATGTTAATGATCAAATTGCTTTTATTTTATTACTTGGAGTAGGTATTGGTATTTAAGATATCCTATAGGAGCAGAATTTAAAAATCATTATTTAGTCATTTTAAAAAGATAGCTATATCCAAAATATGAGCTCAATAACTTAAAAAACATCAAAAACCTTCTGTATTTGAGGCCCCAAAATCAATAATTCCTCATTTTTCGGTTCAAAGGTCGAATTTAGAAAAAAAAAATGACACGTTCTGATGTGGCCATCCAATTGACTTTACCATACACTTATGGTTGAGTTTGGTAAAAGGGTCTAGATTTTAATTTTTTGACCCCACAACCCCCCATCCCATTTTGAGCGGATAGTTTTTGCATTTTTAGTCTTCTGGTAGCCCACTGATTATGTATACAAAATATGGTTAAGTTTGCTCAAATGGCCTAGATTTTTATTTTTTGACCCCCCCCCCCCCTAATTTTGGTACCAGAATAAAAAATATTTTCGTTATTATTGGTTTATTTTAAAGTATATTTCATTTTTATTTATTTTTTTATTTTGAAAATATTATAATTTAAATTTTAACCCCTCCCCCTTAATTTTGGGTCGATATGCACACAAATCTAATCAGCTCTTAGTCTCAATGCACCAAAACTACCTGTGAAATTTGGTTTTGATATTCATACTAGTTTGTGAGCTAGCTCCACAAAAATTTTGTAACACACAGACTAACAGAATAACATAATAACACACTAACAGACATTTTGACAAAACAGTTAATATCATGAAAAATATAGTTTTTTTGATGTTCACTTATTAGAGCTTTTTTGTAGACCGAAATGCCATGGTTTCGCCCAATTTTTTTAATCAAAATAGTTTCAGCCGTTTTTGAGATATTTCGAAAAAAAGAAGCAAAAAAAAACAACACTTTTTTCATGAACGATTACAATACTTGACCATACTCTGTATGGTAAAGTAAAAAATGAAAGAATTCTGAGATATTTAATCAATAAACATATGTAGCAAAACTTAGAAACCCGAGGGTATAAAACACTTTAAAAATGTCAAAAATTTACCCCAAAATAATCATATCTTCCTTTTACGGGCAATTAGAACAAAATACTCAAATATGTTGTTTTTTTTGTATTTGAATGCTTCACCTTTCTAAGCTAAAACCATATCTATTTCTTTTCGGGTTTAAGAGATATTGAAAAACCGTGAAAACAAATTTTGGGACTCTTTTATGTTTCGAATATCAAAAAATCCCTTTTTAGCTCAATCTTGAAATTCGTGGTAAGAATATATATACACTGCAAATTTCATCTTTCTGTTTCTTTTTTACTTGACCATACCCTGTATTGTAATCGTGCACGAAAAGTGTTTTTTTTACTTCGTTTTTTCGAAATATCTCAAAAACGGCTGAAAATATTTTGATTAAAAAAATTGGGCGAAACCATGGCATTTCGGTCTACAAAAAAGCTCTAATAAGTAAACATCAAAAAAACTATATTTTTCATGATATGAACTGTTTTGTCAAAATGTCTGTTAGTGTGTTATTATGTTATTCTGTTAGTCTGTGTGTTACAAAATTTTGTGGAGCTAGCTCAAAAACTAGTATGAATATCAAAACCAAATTTCACAGGTAGTTTTGGTGCATTGAGATTAAGAGCTGATTAGATTTGGGTGCATATTGTCTCAAAATTAAGGGGGGAGGGGTTAAAATTTAAATTATAATATCTTCAAAAAAAAAAATGAAATATACTTTAAAATAAACCAATAATAACGAAAATATTTTTTATTCTGATACCAAAATTAGGGGGGGGGGGTCAAAAAATAAAAATCTAGGCCATTTGAGCAACCTTAATCATATTTTGTATACATAATCAGTGGGCCCCCAGAACACCAAAAATGCAAAAACAAACCGCTCAAAATGGGGGGGGGGGGGTTAAAAAATGAAAATCTAGGCCCTTGGTTTCAAAATATCTCAAAAAGGCTGAAACTATTTTGATTAAAAAAATTGAGCATAACCATGGCATCTTGGTCTACAAAAAAAATCCTAATGAGTGAACATCAAAAAATTATATTTTTCGAGATATTAACTGTTTTATCAAAATATCTGTTCTATACCAAATTTTTCATACATATAGATTTTTTACTTTATCCAATGCAAAGCATGGGTAAAGTATTGTAATCGCTCTCGGGGCAAGCGTGGCTTCAAAGGGTCCTCAGGTAAAGACTACGGAACCCATGGACTCAATTAAAGTCACAAATTGTAGTATTCAATTAGGTTGAATTTTAGCACGTGACGGTTTTGCCAAAAATTACAAGGGGTCTCGTCGAGAGGCCAAAAAGTGCGATTTTTTCATTTAGTGCGTGCGGATGTATGTATGTATGTATGGATGGATGTATGTTATCGCTTTTTTGGCCCACGATTTTTTCCACATCGTTGCACGGATTGAAATGAAATTGAAAACCTACCATTAGTTTAACAAAATGAAGCGCTGATTAGTTTTTGGTACATATCGGCCCACAAACATTAGTACTTTATTTCAGTACTTTTTTAGTTTTTTCTAAATATCTTGAAAATGACTTAACCAATTTTGATGAAATTTAATATCCTAATTAAGTACCTTGGGGACCACAAAAAAGGTTAAATAAAGTTTTTAGTAAAATTATATTTTAAAGTACTTTACTCTAGAGTAAGATGGTACTTTTTTTAATTTTTTAAATTCTTTAAAATTTATTCATTTGAAAGTTTTAATATAGCTCATTTAGCCTTGCTTAAGTAAGAATGGATAGGCTTCTCTCTGTGAAATGCTAAAAATTTGGGAGGAATTTTTATGAGTAACCATAGCAACTGCGTTGTTTTCTTATCCGTTACCTTTGCTGAAGACAGAGAAATCGATTTTAAACCAAAAATAGCTATTGATTCTCATCTAGTACTTGAGGAATAATCATTCTATATTGGATTTTTGACGTTTCGGTTTTTATTAGTAACCATTGCTGAAGACATAGAGAAATCGATTTTAAACCAAAAATAGCTATTGATTCTCATCTAGTACTTGAGGAATAATCATTCTATATTGGATTTTTGACGTTTCGGTTTTTATTAGTAACCATTGCTGAAGACATAGAGAAATCGACTTTAAACCAAAAATAGCGATTGATTCTCATCTAGTACTTGAGGAATAATCATTCTATATTGGATTTTTGACATTTCGGTTTTTATTGGTAACCATTGCTGAAGACATGGAGGAATCGACTTAAAATCAAAAATAGCCATCGATTCTCATCTAATACTTGAGGAATAACCATTCTATATTGGATTTTTGGCGTTTCGGTTTTTATTGTTAACCATTGCTGAAGACATAGAGAAATCGACTTTAAACCAAAAATAGCGATTGATTCTCATCTAGTATTTGAGGAATAACCATTCTATATTGGATTTTTGACATTTCGGTTTTTATTGGTAACCATTTCTGAAGACATGGAGGAATCGACTTAAAATAAAAAATAGACATCGATTCTCATCTAATACTTGAGGAATAATAATTCTACATTAGGTTTTTGACGTTTCGATTATTATTGGTAACCATTGCTGAAGACATGGAGGAATTGACATAAAATCAAAAATAACGATCGATTCTTATCTAATACTAGAGGAATAACCTTATTGCATTCAATTTTTGATGTTTTGACCATTAATGGCAACCTCTACTGAAAACGTGGAAGAATCGACTTAAAATCAAAAAGACTAAATTCTTTTTTGGTAAACAACTCAAGTTTGAGTTGTTTGCCATAAAAGAATTTAGTCTTTTTGATTTTAAGTCGATTCTTCCACGTTTTCAGTAGAGGTTGCCATTAATGGTCAAAACATCAAAAATTGAATGCAATAAGGTATTCCTCTAGTATTAGATGAGAATCGATCGTTATTTTTGATTTTAAGTCGATTCCTCCATGTCTTCAGCAATGGTTACCAATAATAATCGAAACGTCAAAAACCTAATGTAGAATTGTTATTCCTCAAGTATTAGATGAGAATCGATGGCTATTTTTGATTTTAAGTCAATTCCTCTGTCTTCAGCAATGGTTACAATAATAACCGAAATGTCAAAAATCCAATGTGGAATGGTTATTCCTCGACTCTTAAATGAGAATTATTTTTGAATTAATGTCAATATGAACTACAAATTGCAAGTGATATCTGATTAATAATAAAGGAACAAACATATTAATATTTCAAATGAATTTGGATAAAGTTTAGCAACGATCCGTTGCAGTTTATTTAAATCTAGTTGACATTTTCTGAAATTCAATTGAGATTTCTGAAATAACAATTAGATTTTCTAATATTCAATTAAGAATACTGAAATAGAATTAAGATTTTCTGAAAAAGAAATGGAAAAGGTCTAAAGCTCGAATTTTCCTTCTTTCATAGAAAATAGCTCAGATAAATTAAATTTTTACTTTACCATACAGGGTATGGTCAAGTATTGTAATCGTGCATGAAAAAAGTGGTTTTTTTCCTTCTTTTTTTCAAAATATCTAAAAAACGGCTTAAACTATTTCGATTAAAAAAATTGAGCGAAACCATGGCATTTAGGTCTATAAAAAAGCTCTAATAAGTGAACAACAAAAAAACTATATTTTTCGAGATAATAATTGTTTTGTCAAAATGTCTGTTTGTTAGTTAGTCTGTTCGTTACCAAATTTGTGGACGAGCTAGCTCAAAAACTAGTGTGTATATCGAAACCAAATTTCACACGTAGTTTTGGTCCATTGAGATTAAGAGCTGATTAGATTTTGGTGCATATCGACCCAAAATTAAGAGGGGTCGAGGGGGTTAAAAATTAAAAATCTAGGTCGTTTGAGCAAACTCAACCAAATTTTGTATACATAATCAGTGGGCCCCCAGAAGTCTAAAAATGCAAAATCTAACCGCCCAAAATGGGGGGGGCGGAGGGTCAAAAAATGAAAATCTTGGCCATTTACCAAACTAAACCAAATTTTGTATACATAATCAGTGGGACCCAAGAAGTCTAAAAATGCAAAAACTAACCGCCCGAAATGGGGGGGGGGGGGTCGAAAAATGAAAATCTTTGCCATTTACCAAACTCAACCAAATTTTGTATACATAATCAGTGGGTCCCAGGAGTCTTAAAAATGCAAAAACTAACCCCCTCCCCTACATGATTATAAATAATTTTATTAAATATTAAATATAAAAGTGAGGGGCCAGGTTGTATGGTAAAGTCAAGTGGATGGCCACATCAGAACACGTCAGCTTATTTAATTTTAATATATAATCACGTGTGTCATGAACTATTAATGGGTTTTAAAATTAAAAAATCAATTAATGAATAAAAGGAAATTGAAAAAAATGCAATTAATACCTAAATTTATTTTTACATGTCACTAATTACTTTAATTAACGAAAAATCAATAAAAATGAACTTTTCCAAGGTAGAGACCTATCCAGGTCGTTTTCTCATTCTCAAAACTTGCTAATAAAGTTGGTTTCATCAATTTTTGCTCGTTTAATAAGAGTAGATAGATAGATAAAATAAAAATGAGGCCAAAAAGATATTTGTAATGTTTTTAAAATCAATGAAAGTTAACTTTATAGCGAATTGTTGAAAGTTAACAGCCTTGAGGTGCTTAAATCAAACATTGGTCTATAAAACCATAAGAAAGTCATCCATGACAGAGCATTAGATAACATAATTTTTCACGACGCTTTTCTTTCGTAATTTCAAATTATACTCTATAGTCTATTCTTTGCCATTGGAAAGAAGAAATGGATAGCTTTTAAGCACGTTAATGGGAAATTAACGTCATTTAAAATAAGGCGTTGTAGTCATTTCCGGCTTAGTAATAACGGTAATGAATTGAAACGGTTTCGCTGGGTCACTCGGTATACATACCCATCTACAACTTTTACATTGTTCAAGGGGCTTGAATTAATTGAACAAATAATAGGAAAATAAAAACCTTATCTATAATATACACTGTGGTGCAAAAAAAGTGGAACACTTAGAAAAATTTAGTTTTTTCAAATATTTTTCAGAAAAAACATATTTTATTTAAACTTTTAATTCATTCTGTGATTGTACAAATATTTTTAAACATTTTTAAAGTGAAAACAATATATTACTTTAATTTAAACCCTTTAAAATTAAATTTATTTAAGCTATCATAAATTTTCAGGTTTGAAATCTGATTCCTTTATTGAATTGTATTAAATGATTATCGTCTAATATCGAATTAAATTGTATATTTTAATGTTTATCAGTTTGATTTGAATATTTCATCTTTTAATTTAATTTCATTTGATATATTGTCCAACTATAATGCATCTAAAGACCGAGGAAGTAGCTAAAGCTGTAGCTCTAATAAATGATGGAAGATCCTATCTGTAGGACTTAAAGCATCGGTTGCAAGTATCCACAGAGCTGTAAAATGATATAGAGAAACACTTTTATCCCAGGAGACCGGGATCTGGTCGAATTAGAGCTTCCAAATGAGACAGATGACCAATTCATACTATTGGAGGTATTGAGGGATCGGCATTTACACCAGCTCAAATTCAACAGGGCCTTCTACAAACTCGACAAGTCAACCTAAGTGTTTGGACTAGCAGAAGACGTCTCCGGAATTAGGGTTGATGTCAAGAAGACCAGCGACAGGGCCTCTTTTGACACCGATTTTGTTATATTTTTCTAAGTGTTCTTTTTTTTGCACCACAGTAAATATTTTCAATATATTTTAGCTTTTAATGTTGTTTAATTAGTAAATATTTTAGTATATAAACATGTTTTTTAATTATTTCACTTCTTACATTATTTTGTAAATGTTATTATAAAATTACAGATAATTACAATAGTTAAAACAAAGGTTGAATGAAATTTCTGCATACAAAAACAGCATCTAGAAAGAATGTCCACATAAATAAGTTAATTATCTCTAAGGTGAAACCATAAAGAAACGGATGGGTGATTTTTATATAAAAAATTTTTAAAGCTCTTGCACTGTGAACTGTTTTTATCTTCCTAGAGAACTAAGCTGAGTGTTGGATATAGGTGTAGGTATATCGATTTGGATGTGTGGGGTTTCTATTTGCAGCTCTTTCCGTTAGTTCATCTTTGAACCGGTTTATCCCTATCCACTTAAACATTCTGTCTCGGGGCCTGAGATTATCTTAGGGCCGGTTGCATGTCGCAAAGTAAATGCTTTTTACCACTAACCAAGGTAGATGGTAAATGGAGGGGCTGGGATGGCCAATCAGATGACAGGAACTTTCAGTGCTTGTCATCTGATTGGCCATCCCAGTCCCTCCATTTACCATCTACCCTGTGTTAGTGGTAAAAAGCATTTACTTTGCGACATACAACCGGCCCTAAGTCTTTGTGATAGCTTTACAGGATTACACGTTTCAATATCAAAATTTTTATATTTTCAAAACAAAATATAGATTATAAAATAGCCTCTCTTTCTTTCTTCACAATATGTTAAAAAATGCAAAAAATATTAACTAGGGAGCTATCAAATTAAATTAAATTAGGGGAGATAACCATTTCAAGAACGATAAGCATAAAATTGAGAATGGTTCCACAAATTTCCGAAGATTATATCAGAAAATTATCCCCGGGATAGGTGATTAGAAATCTAGTTTATTTTTTGGGAGCAAATAAAATTTATTATTCTAAATTAACTATCTTAAATGAGGCTTTATTAAAAAACACTCGGAAACTGATGATCGTTTCCTTATGATCAGGAGAAGGTTAATTATTGAACATTATCTTCTTTTTCATAATTTTTTATTGTTGTTTCACATGGAGACAGTTTCGGCCGATATTCTCTGCCATCTTTAGTCTAAAATACACAGCATATCAATTTGCAATACAAGAACCATTACAGCAGTATTTTCATTAAATTTAAACCTTCAATTACTTACCCCTAGTAAGACATAGCAACATTTTCAATATCAGTTAACACCTCATTCTCCTGTGGAATCTCACATTCAGAAAACACATATAACAGGCAAGCTGTAGATAACCTGAAGAGACAGAATTTTAATTCCCTTGTTCAAATAATATATAAATAAAATTATTTTTGGAAATTCTTTTAATAAAATTTCCTGTCATTAACATAAAAACATGGCTATTTCACAGCTTACCTTTACAATTCTTTTAATATAAACAATTATCGATCGCAACCTTAAAAACAACAGGATACAACTATATGAATCTCCATTGAACAACACAATAAATTGAAGGTTTAAATTTAATGAAAATACTGCTGTAATGTGTTCTTGTATTGCAAATTGATATGCTGTGTATTTTAGACTGAAGATGGCAGAGAATATCGGCCGAAACTGTCTCCATGTGAAACAACAATAAAAAATTATGAAAAAGAAGATAGTGTTCAATAATTAACCTTCTCCTGATCATAAGGAAACGATCATCAGTTTCCGAGTGTTTTTTAATAAAGCCTCATTTAAGATAGTTAATTTAAAATAAAAACAATTATAGTAACTTTATTTATTTATTATTCTATATAAGTGATTATGTGTGTGCGTATAGTGGTAATCGGTATTCCGATCAAATTATATCTGGACAAATTTTTGGAGTGAGCGGGGCTTGAATTTGGCTCTTCTGGTCCATAAGCACTGGAGACCCCCAATTGTAGCTAAAAAGTTTAAATTCGACATTACAGTTTTTATTAGTATTACACCTTTAAGGCAAGTTACATATTTTTAGATCAAATTGGTCCCTGTTAAAAAATTGCGGGATGGCCAATCAGATGACAGGCACTTTCATCTGATTGGCTATCCCGTCAGGTACAAGGTGAATTATAAGGTTTTACCCTTTGTCAAAGTTTAAATAGAGTTTACCAACCGACATACAACTGGCCTTTAGTATCACACATTTTATTATAGATAGGAACAATGATATAGGAAAATATAATTTCAAATTTAAGTATTACCTATATATGGTACACTCATGGACAAAATTAGCGGAACGTCTAAAAAAAGCCTGAAAAATATGCTTATTTTGTATAAATATATTTATATTTTTTAGTCATTTATTTTTTAAGTAATTTTGATCATTTTGAACTAATTTTGACATTAATTAACAAATCGCAAAATTTTAAAATAAACTAAAATTAAAAAATATGTCTTATCTGAAATTAAGTGATTTAATGTTTGACTGTATTTTTTTCGTTATAAAAAATTTAAATTGTTTTAATAATTTGTATTCCTTCCTCTGGCTCTGATAACACATTTAACTCTTCTAGGCATGCTCTTAATTGTGTTATCAATGAATTTTTGAGGTATTCGATACGCTTCCTCAAGAAGTGCATTTTTCAGTTCCTCTAGATAACAGAGGCTAGAGATCTCTTCTTCAATGGTCTTCCTAACATGTCCCAGACATGTTCAATAGGATTTAAATCTGGAGAGCGGGCAGGCCAATTCATTGTCGACAAATTCACTGCTAACAAATAGCGACAAACTTTCGAAGGCGAAGCGTTATCATGCATTAGAATAAATTGGTCGCCAATGTATTGTGCGAAAGGCATTCCATAATCTTCCAGAATGTCTGAAATATACCTTTCAGCATTCATTGACCCATTTTCCACGATGTGTAATTCCGTTACTGCCACCAAAGAAATGCCAGCCCAAACCATATCAGAGCCGCCACCGAAAGCCGTCCGCGGAAGAATGTTCCATTGATGGTACCTCTGATTGCGACGTCTCCACACTCTCACCCTTCCATCGACTGGCTTCAGACAAAATTTTGATACGTCTGTGAACAAAACATGGCTCCAATCCATCTCAGATCAATTCTCATGGTTTTTTGCAAATTGTGGACGCTCTACTCGATGACGTGTCTCTAAAAGGGGACCCTTGGCCCGTCTTCGAGATAATAATTCAGCTTCGTTAAGTCTTCTTTTAAGTGTCTTAACAGACACTGTCACCTATCCTCACTTCTTCCAGTTGATTTCGGATGTCACTTCCGGTATGCGCACGATTTCTCAGAGCAGACCTAACAATAAATCTATCGTCCCTAATGGATGTAGCCCTTTTTCTAACTTGGCCTTCACGTCTCTTGTATTGACCAATGTTGTATAGTAAATTTCGATACACCAAGCAATTCATCCACTTCTTGGTATGTCCTTTTGATGTTTTCAATTAGTGTAACATCTCTGACGACCTCAACTTCGCTCAGGTCTGTCATTTTGCATTTAATGTCGAGTTTATGATCTGACGAGCCAATTTTAATAATAACTCAACTTGTTCAATCAATGTATAAAAAAACATGTAATTCTAAGCGAATAAGCATTTGATACAATGTACCCAATAAAGATAAATTTTATAAAATTTAAATAAAATGTGAGATTTGAGGAAAAAATCAATATTTATGTGAGTTAATAAATAAAATTATGCTTAAAAATAATATTTTAAACCAAAAGATTAGAGTCGCATTAAATCGAATTTTAGCTTGTTTTTTTTGTTGTTCCGCTAATTTTGTCCACGAGTGTATTTCAAGAATAGTACCTTCAAGAGCAGTGTCGATCGCCAGTAGTTCTGCTTCAAGTTTCGATATTCGTTCAGTGAGTTCGTCCAACGGTTGTAGCTCGAACAATTTCCTTGTCATTTCCTCGCTCGAAAACTCGTCCTCTGTTCCCGGGGGTGGTGGCTGTTCCATTGCAAGATTACGCTGGATAGGAACTTCGTAAAAAGGAGGGCCGTATGGAGATATATTATAAATCATCGGTGGTGGAAACGGAGGAGGCGGAAACGGAGGAAGAAACACGGTTGGAAAATATCCAAGAGGCTGAAGATAAAATTAAATCATATTTGATTAATCTATTGACCACCATAGACTCCACTGTAAAGATATCTTTGATTTAATTTGTTTATTGAAGCTTTGATGGCTGGGTGAATAAAATCAGCACGATTTACTCAAAAACGGCACTAGCGATTTTTTTAAAATTAGTGTACTTATCAAGTGTCATGAGTTATTAGTTGTGGATAAATTTTAATCTTATTGAAATAAAGGAAGGGGGTGTGAATTAGGAGTGTCGCGATGATTTCAAATAAGTGAGAATGTAAACGTCGTGTGGTGATCACACCAGTTGATTTATGAAATTTCCCGACTTTCTACCAATAACTGTTAATTGTAAAAAAAGTATTGCACACTGAAACCCCTATGGACCGGGGGTAGAATATGTCCATAGTATCCTCTGCTTGTCGTAAAAGGCGACTAAAAGGGGTTGGACGTGAGGCTAACAAGCTCACTCCGTAAAAAAAACCCCAGTCATGGAAGCAACCATTTGCTTCCATTCAACAGGGAGAAGAAGATGATTAAGACACCTAGATAAAACAAAAATAATATATTAAGATTCTAAGAAAAAAGAATCTCCATTCTTCTTTGAGAAGCTTCTCGTATAAGAAACTTGGATTATATGTTTACGCTCGATCTGGGTGTAGCAAAACCGCCTGTTTTTTACCTAATGGGAGTTGCCTCTCCCTAAGTAAGTTCTTTGACTTCTTACTAATAAAAATTTGGAACTCATTTATATATTTCATTCATGCATGGGATGCAAACACCTCCTGTGATGCAATTTTTCATCAGTTCATAAACATTTATTCAGGAATTACATTAAAATCCTAATCAGAATTCTAATCAATAGAATTTTTGGCAGATTTTAAATAAAATAGAATCGGAATTGATTCTAAAATAAGAGAGAAATTTATTTTTAATAACTTCGCTTTACAAGCATCAACTAATAAACGTATCAATTTAACAATAATATGAAAATTTCAAACTTCAAATTGCAACAATGGACTTGTTTGAATTCAATTTTATCATATTTTAACTGAATTTTGAATAAAAAATCCCAATTAAATTACACATTGCTATTTGGTGTAATTCTTAAAACCATTTATTTAATGATTTCTTATCAAGGGATGCTTGTCCGAGGTCATTTAAAAGGAATATTTTCCGAGCCTCATCTCTGTGAGCGAATTAGCTCAGTGGGTTAAGTGAGCATTACTAGAGTAATTAAATACCGATTAATTTTTAATTTATTTATTCAGACTCATTCTGTTCGATCCCAAGCCATGCCAAATATTTAAATTATTATTTTTATTTACCTATATTATATATATATTTTTCGAAATTATTTTAAAAAATTGATTTGTTTAATTATTATTTCAAATCTATTACCACAAGTATTTCGATTTTTCAAATAAATTTTAATTAAAATATATATTTTGACTGCTGAGAAGACGTACCTTTCTGACATATGTGCCCATAATTATGAAAGTGGACTAAGTCAAAAAATTAAAAAATTAGTTTTTTAATATTTTATATTCCATCCATTTAAAAAGTACAGTAAAAAGTTGTCGGCTTTGAAAAATCGCATAAAATTGAACCGTTAAGTGGATTTCGAATTGTCTCATTATACAGAATTCAAATCTTGTTTATTTTATAAAACTTTAAATATCTCGAAACTAACAATCAATGACTTAGACCACTTTCATAATTATGGGCACATATAAATGTGTAGACTTAGCGTGCTTAACGTATATTACCAATGATTTCATGATTGCATGTGACATCGGCAACCATGAGTACTCCTATTTATTTATACGATTTGTATTTTCGGGTTTCTACGTTAAAATAAACCATGAGAATCATTTTTAAATCAAGTCGTAAAAAGACACTTTTTTAATATCTGGTGAATAAGAGATTACTTAAAAAAAAGTGTCACGAGTTATTAGTCGTGTATAAATTTTAATCCGATTGAAATAAAGGAAGGGGTGTAAATTAGGAGTGTCGCGATGATTTCAAATAAGTGAGAATTTGAAAGTCGTGTAGTGAACACACCAGTTGGGATGTCCAATCCAGGCCTTTGAGTTTTTGGAAAAAATGCTGCAAGATTGCACATCTTGACCAGATTAGGAATGAAGTCATTCGGGAAAGAATGGAGGTAGAGTTAGCCCTAACACATGTTAATGAAGCCAAACAAGTAAAGAGAGAATAAGTCAGTTTTTTTCAATATTTTATCTGATTTAGATTTAATGCTTCTGAATAATAATATTATTTCATGGAGTATATTTGTTCACCTACTAGAACTTAAGTGAGTTCGAGACAGCTTATCTATCTGGTTGATCTACGAAAATCGTTTGTATTTCTGCAGAGTGACAACTTCTGACTATTAAATCTTTTAATAAAAAAATTGTTAATAATGGGGTTAATTTCGAATAAACATTTTTGTTTTGATAAAATTAATGAAAAGAATATTGAGATATATTTTTTTTCATTATAAAAACATTTATTTAACACAAAAACGATTTCAAGAAATAGACTTGGAATTCTACACTAGTGCTTTTGTTATATTCTGTTGACTGCAAATATCTTTTTATTTTATACATTTATGAATAACTAATTAATTAGACTGTCAAATCTATTGATAAATGTATCATTTGATTCATAAAAGTTGAATTATTGATCTGTATAAATTTGTTGAAAATGGTATAATTTGTATAGAAGTTATATCCCTTTTAAAAGCTCGCTTCATTTACTTGCATGTTAAAAGGACAATTTTCAATAATTTATTTCTCGGTAATGGGACAGACGATCAATTTCAAATTTCGGTAATAAATATTTAATAAATCAATGATTCGATGGTAAAAATTTGAGAAATTTCTTATAAAAATGATAAACAGTCTCGAACCTCCTTAAATTTCAATAGGTATCTACCAGTGGCGGGCAGTGACTTTTCAACCAGGGGATGCTGTCCAAAAATGAACCCTTCACTGTTTTTAATTTATTTTATTCTTCGTTATCTTTTGCAAAATTCAACACTATCCGGTATTTTGTGTTATTTTTCAAATTTAACATTAGATTTTTCAATTGATATTAAAGGCAGAGCGAATATATTTTATCTTCACTTTGTCTACTTCTGGTGATTATTTTAATTCATTTCTGATTTGAAAATGAAGGTTCAACAGACATGGTGGAAAGTATAGTGAAAATTAATTGTATTTTAAATCAAATACCTACATCAAATATCTTTTAGTTATATCATTTATGATTAATTTTCCATGCAATTTATAGATTTTGAAATGAAAGTACATGTAAACTAATTAATCTTTTCAAAATTAATTAGGTTGGAGTTGGTGGTGTTTCCACAAGGAGAAAAATTAAAATACAAAGATTTGTTTAGTTTACTCTATATATTTCGAGTTGCTGTAACTCATCGAGTGCGTTGAAAAATGTATAGTTGGTTTATTTTTAATTTTTTAATTTTTATTTATTTTTTTAAATCAGGAAAATAAGAGATGAAATGTTTCGCTATGCACCCTCATTGCATTCCATAGTTTATTGCCCTCCTTTATAACACATACATAATTTTCGGCAACTTCCAAGTATAAATATCTTTTCTTTATTCCAGCCCTTTGTCCCCTACATCTGTTCTTTCGGCTCTAAGGCCATCCCATCCCTCTGATAATTCTTTCATATTTACACTAAGTCATAAATAACTGTCCATCATATTAAAATTAAAATAAATTCTGTTCATTATTTCATGTTATCTTTAGTCAATGTTCTCCTGACGATGAGTTAAGAGCTCGAAATATATAGAGTAAACTAAAAAAGATCTTTGTATTTTAATTTTTCTCCTTGTGAAACACCACCAACTCCAACCTAATTTAATTTTAACAATGTTTCACTATAAACCAACACCGCGTTTTCAAGTTTATTAATCAAAGTATTTTCCATAAAACAATCTCTAAAGATTCAAAATGGATCATATGGAAAATTATTTTAATATTTTTACTTTATCCAATGCGAAGCATGGGGAAAGTATTCGATCTCGCGGCAAGCGCAACTTCAAAGAGTCCTCAGATAAAGACTACAGAGACCCATGGTCTCAATTAAAGTGACTAATTGTAGTACTCAATTAAGTTAAATTTTAGCACGTTACGGTTTTGCCAAAAATTACATGGGGTCTCGTCCAGAGGCCAAAAATCGCGATTTTTTCATTTAGTCTGTGCGGATGGACAGATTGATGTGGTCGTTTTTTTCGTCCACGATTTTTTCCACACCGTTGAACCGATTGAAATTAAATTGACAACCTACCATTACTTTTCCAAAATGAAGCGCAGATTAGTTTTTGGTACATATCGACCCACAAACATTAGTACTTTATTTGGGTACATTTTTTAGTTTTTTCTAACTTAACCAATTTTGATGAAATTTAATATCCTAATTAAGTACTTTGTGGACCTCAAAAAAGGTCAAACAAAGTTTTTAGTAAAGATATATTTTAAAATACTTTTTAAAATTCTTTAAAATTTAATTCAGTCTATCAGTTTAATATAGCTCATTTAATCTAGCTTAAGTAAGAATAGACAGGCTTCCCTCAGTGAAATATTAAAAATTTGGGAGGAAATTTTAGAAGTAACCATGGCAATTGCGAGGTCATAGAGGATCGACTTAAAATCAAAAATACCGATTGATTATCATTTAATACTTGAGGAATAACCTTATGGTATTCCATTTATGACGTTTCTATCTGATTAATAATAGAGGAATAAACATATTGATATTTCAAATGACTTTGGATAAAGTTTAGCAACGATCCGTTGCAGTTTATTTAAATTTGCTAACGTAAAAAAGTTCCATAAATTTTAAATTAAACCAAAGCGAAATAAAGCTATACGACATTCAAATATGACTCTTGAGGTTTTGCAATTTTAGGGATACGCCGCATCCACAGCATCCATGGACCGCACGCCACTGTTATCTACCTATCTGATAATCTGTAAACTTTCCTTCTATCTTTCTCTAAAGTTTAGTTCCAAATTCTTACGAACTACTGCGTCTAACTTCCATTTATGAGATTAAACTCAAACGAGTTCATTGATTTTCTCACACTCATTTATTCGTTTTTCTTTATTGAAATTATCTATTTATCTATTATCCTTTTCAAAAGTTTCTACGCCCTTAGAGAAGCCCTTAAATATAGTCAACTAAACTTACGCTAATATACATTATCCTCATTAATTTCAATTTAATGACATTTTCATGTAAAAAAGTGCACATTAAAAGGAAATTTATAAGGCCAGGTTTTGTTTCATGAGGCAGTGTTTTGGAAAGGAGACACCTAGCGGCGAAATTTATGGTACAGTGAAAAAACCTAATAGAACTTATATTTTACTAGCTACAAGGCACGCCCCCCCCCCCCCACACCGAACCCCCCAGCACCTCCCACCCCCGCACTACGCCTCTGGACCCTGGACCCTCACCTGAACCCCCCACCCCCGCACTTCGAAAATCCGGACAGGGTCCGGTCACAATTAATCCGGATATCGACGCTCTACTGTATATCATATTTGTTTTAAAGTTTTTATTTTATTTTAATTTAAGAATAAAACAATTGATATTAGAATAATTTGAGATATTAAAAAAAAACTCCAGATTGTGAGATTTTTAACTGATCTTCAGATTGAAGAAAAGTTAAGAGTTACTTTAGTACCTAATCGATAAGAGCGAATCTAGCGGAGAGTCTAAGAAGATAAAATAAACTCCGTGTTCCGGGTTGCCGGTAATCAGGGGCTTTGGAGATTTTTTCTTCTAATAATATTGATACAAAAAGAAGTCGCACCAAAAAGATACAACCTTTCTAGTCAGCAGTGGACCCTTGCATAAGAGATTTAATAGATTAAATCGGAGTCGAAGGTATCTGTCGATGCGGGTCTTGACACTGATAGCACGCACGCTCAAGAATATGTCTTATTCAGGTTTTATTGTGTTTAGGATGTCTGGAAGAGATCTTAAAGAATGAGCCTGCTATCAGGTGAAAGACCAAAGGTTATTTATCGCAGGAAATAAGGATGCCTAAAGAGAGTTCTATTCTCTAGAAGTCATAGGGATAAAGGAAATTTGTTTGTTCGGCTAGGTAGTTAGATGATATAAACTTTTAAAAAATTTTTAAGTTTTTATTCAATGAAACAAAAAGTCATTTTAAATTACCTTTACACATTCTGAATTAGGTGTAGGTATAGTGAGAAGGTCTTAAATTGAATTTCCGAACTTTGAGAAGGAATATTATGATATTCTTTTAATATAATGAAAAAAAGTTTCATTTGCAAGAGTGTTTTAATGATCTCTTCTAGTTGGTTAAAGTGGTATATATTTAGCTGACATTTTCATTACCTAAATGAACTAAATTTAAGATTACACAGATTGGCTGTAAAAGTTTTTAAGAGCTGAAAATAAAATAGTAGTTATGACTAAAAAAATCGTTCTCTCTGACAGAAGATTTTAAAAATGATTTAAACAAAAAAAAAAAACTCATTCCCTATTTGGCTTGCCCAAAGCTCTGGGAAAAATAATTTAAGACTTTACTGAAACGCCTAATCATCTTTAGATAAATTTAAAACCAAGACATAATATCTTTAAACTGAATCTGGCTGATTGAAAAGTTTTAATTTTGCCGAGAGTTGTTGAATCATAAAGAGAAACAAAGAGGTTGTCCTCTGCTTGGTGCAATGTGTGATATATGTGTTTATTAGGCTGGTCGTTAAAAATTAAAAATTTTCCGACGCCCCCTAAAAAGCTTCCTTTTGATGAAAAAACGCGAGGTAATTTTTTTAAACAACACGACAAGACGACCTAAGTTCATTTTTTGGTAAAATCATGTTTTTTGGAAATTTCTTATTACTTATCACAAATAACAAAAACATAAAGGATGGTAACAACACTTTATAGTCAATGATTTGTACAGTACAACTAAGAGAAATTTCGCGAATATTTTTTATAGAAACTATAGTCATATGATAAGTGTCGGTAATTAGTTAATAAATATAGATAATGATTATACATTAACCTGCTAGCTAACTTATAGATGGGAAATTTATTGGTAAGTTAGTTCAAATTTATTGATGAAAATAATGATAATAATATTGTAACATCTATATAATAAAAATGAATTTCTGATTCTTCATGAGTGCAGATCTCTCAAATCCCTGGGCCGATTTGGCTAATTTTTTTTTAAATGTTCGTAATAGTCCAATTCAGGTTAATACGTAAAAAAAAATTGGAAAAGTTGCCTGGAAAATTGGGAAATTCAGGAAAAACGAAAAAATTCAGATTAGCCAACATAGCTTGCCAAACAATAAAAGAACTAAACTAGCAAAAAAAAACAAGTGTTGGCGGCCCTGTTTGTAAGATTTTTTACAAAGATTTAAAAAACTATCTATTTTTTTTAAAGTAAATTTAAAAACAAAAATTAAAAAAAAAACGTCATGATAACTAAATTTTTGAAAAAGTTATGGTTATTTAAAAAAAGCTATTTTTTTCAAAAATTGCTAACTTCTTTTGGGTTGGGTGAAATATTTTTAAAAAATTCTGAAAACCGTCTTTAATAGGGTAGAAAAAAATAAAAAAGATTTCAGCCAAGCTTTTGATTATATATATAGATGAAAAATATTTAATTTAAAATAAAATATGTTATTTTTTCAGAAAAAATAAAATAAAATTCTCCCCGAAAGCTTCTTTTGCATGGAACACATAATTTTCAATGACACAAGACTCTTTCGTGGTCGAATTGGATACAAATAGAATAAACATATTTTCTAATACTCTTATCCTTATGATATCTAAATATTGGAACTGTCTTCCCCGCTGCCACTTTTCCGAGACATATAAACTTAATGAATTCAAAATTCGCTTTCACATATATCTTCGACATCAATCCAACTTCTGAAATTTTGTCATCTTCTACGATTCACAAAGAGAAACAAAGAGGTTGTCCTCTGCTTGATGCAAATAAACATATACACATATATATCAAGATGATATATCTGTATATATATTATTTATTTGTTTGAGACTATAGTTTCGAAGACTTTGTTAGTTTCTAGCATTCCAGTGACGAAGGAACACCAAGTTTTCAATATCCATATGATATTGACTCCATGAAAAAAACATTTATAATTGAAGAAAGACTGATGATGAAGACCAAGTCTTCGAAACTATAGTCTCAAACAAATAAATAATATATATACAGATATATCATCTTGATATATATGTGTATATGTTTATTTGCATCAAGCAGAGGACAACCTCTTTGTTTCTCTTTGTGAATCAACAACTCTGCTACTCTCGGCAAAACAAAAACTTTTCAATCTTCTACGATCTTGATTCGAAAGTCAGACCTGATTTACAGATGTTGCACTTTTCTGCATCTTTATCATAATAGTCCATGATCTGGTGACGAATTTGGGAAAGGTATTTTAGGTAATTTGAAAATATAAAAAATAGTATATTATCGATGTTAGTGAATTTGGAATCGAGAGTCACAGGAAGAGGTCTTGCGGTTATTTCGCTTACTGCGCAGCCTATAACATTCGCTAAAAATTAATTCAAAAAATATCCTTTAGGCAACTTGATATCATTTTAATCTTTTATTCTCATCATCATTGAGTATACAGTCCTAAGACTGGTTTGATGCAACAATCCGTCTCCACTCGACTCTGTCCCCCGCCAGCTGTTTGACCTCTCTAAATGTGGCATCGCATATCCCCAATTATTTGGTTGAAATATTCTAATCTGGGTCTTCCCTTCCCCTTTTCTTTCCCACCTCCCCTCCAAGATATCCCTAAGCAGTCCCCCATGTCTCAGTGTGTGCCCCATCATCTGACCTCTTCTCTTCTTCAGACTCTTCCACAAGGTTCTTCTTTCTTCGATTCTTCCAAGAACTTCTTCATTTGTAATTTTATCCATCCATTTGATATTCATCATTCTTCTGTAGCACCACATTTCGAAAGCCTCTAATCTTTTTCTCTCCGCTTCTCTAATTGTCCAGGTTTCACACCCTACATGGCTATGCTCCATACATATGTCTTCAATAGCAACTTCCTGTTTTCTAAGCTAAGTATAGGTATATAGAAATTAAATATAAAAATCCCATACTATTTTGATGGTTTTGAAGTATGTCCCGACTGCCCTGAAGTTGTATTATAAATATATACAATATCTGATTTCTACATATACTAGAATATGATTTCAAGCTGCCTAAAAGATATTTTTTTTGAATTAATTTTTGGCGAATGTCATAGGCTGCGCAGTAGCGAAATAACGGGAAGACCTCTTCCTGAATCTCGATTCCAAATTCGCTAACATCGATAATACCTATACTATTTTTTATATTTTCAAATTGTCTAAAATACCTTCCCCAAATTCGTCACTAGCTCTCCGACTATAAATGAGTAAGAATTTCAATACAATTTGTAACGTTCTACTCAAAGATCTCTGTTGAATTCGAGACGTTTAATACTTGTTAAATCAATTCGGGGTTTTGAGACCTACATTGCTAAGAAAAATTCATTTATCATTTCTTCTATTGCTTGTAAAAAATAAAATGCCAATAAATTATGGATAAAAAAATATACATGAAATACTATTTATTTGTAAAAGAGAATAAGAATTACCAGAAATTCCTGGGTTATTACTGTTCGAGGTGGATATTCCGGCGTTGGGGTCAATGAAATCAAATTTCGAAAATCAACCCCTGCTGTTCTTCGCCTCTGCTCCTGGTGGTATAATTCCACGGGCCTAGTATAAACAGGTATACGTGAAACGGCTGAGGATGTAGGGATTTTCGTCAGATAAGGAAAGAGACTCTGCTGATACCCAGGTTCAGGTCGTATCATGGATGGCATTTCTGGCAAACAAAACTGTGGCATTTTCAAATTGAACGATGGATGAAATGTAATAAAAGATAAAATGGAACTAAGGAAATGATGATCTGACCGCCAAAATAGGGGGTTGGACAACCGGTGGCCATTTCCATAACGAACGAATTCGTTCTGAGTTGAGGTTGTGCAGAATTTGTAGTTCGTAGAACTCGCCAATCGAATATTGACGAATGGGATAGTTAGAAAGATCACATGGTGGTGGTGGAGGTGAAAAAAGTGATGGCGAGCCAGCCAAAGGAAAACGACGAGACCAGAGACGACCCAGAACTGCAGGATTCCTGTTCAAGATTTCTGCCTCCCATTTATCCAGAGGCTCATCACTGCAAATTTTCATCGATTTTATTATTGATTCATCTATTAAATAGACGGGAATAGTCCCATAGGTAATTTTAAAAATAATATTATAAAAGACAAATAATAGCTTATAATTAGAGACCAGATTTTATGTAGGTATTAAAAACTTGCAAAATATGTCATAAAATATTAGGTTAAAAAGGCTGAAATATGCAAGTAATATGCAGAATAAGTTGAAATATGCAAATATATGCAGCAAAAAGATGACAAATAAAATTTTTTAAGCCTCAAAATTTCAAATATACTTTTATATTTTAGTTTATTTTAAACGGCTGGTGACTGCTATTGGTTGTTTTTTCGAAATCATGGTTGTCAAATCGACATTTCACCAATTCTTCCATTTAGCTAAACGAACCTTAAAATATGATTGAAATATGTGGAGCTGAGAAAAGCTCCGCTTAGTTTTAATCTCCGCCTTGCTAATCTCAAGAATAAACGGACATTGAAATACCAGGCCTAAAGAAGTGAAAGAAGAATAAGTTGGAAAGTTTATTTCTTCGCAGTAGACATTAGATAACTACATTAGATGAAGGAGGAGGTATCAGCCAAAGATGGAATCACTGGGTTCAATAAAACACCTTTAATTAAACGTTTCGGCCTGAATTTATTTGGCTATCTTCAGTTAATTAGGAGTTATACACAAAATGCGGTACACATATGTGATCGAACCAAGCCTTGTCAAAAATAAAATTTTTAGCTTCATGTAAATTTATAACGTGCCTGGACCCAAAAGTTTCAGAATGAAAATTTCATCACAGCCACGATCTCTAACAATATTAGATAACTACTATTGAATTTCTATTTAAAGAACTCCACTGTGCTGAGTGAGCTTCTCTAAATAGCAATTATGAGCCCTGTCCCATCTCAATTGGCCCACCAATATTTTTTCTTTTTAAATAAAATTATGCTAATTCACGTTAAATTTAATTTAAATATTTATTTTTATTATCATTTGGAACAACATTTTAAACAATTTAAAACATTTTATTGTAACATTTAACTTAAAATTATTTTTTAATTGTTAAAAACATATTTTTATATAAAAAATAGTTCTTTGCTTTTCACGATTTTTTTTTTAAGAATCTTTGAATATGTGAAATAATCAAGTAGGCTTTGCCTTTTTCCAACAAAAGAAAGTTTGTTTTGTTTATTATTAGTAAAAATGACTCGTGGAAAGGTTGTTGATGAAAAAATTCGCTCAATTATTATCAATTTATTTAAAAAGGGAAAATCAAACGCAGAAATTGGAGATCTAGTTAATTTATCAAAGTTTACTGTCAGAAATATTATTCGAGTTTATAAAACAACGGGTACAATAGCTACAAAACCTCGGTATGCGTCGAAATCCAAAATATCAGATGCTGATAGACGGACATTGAAGAAGATTATTAGAAAAAACAGGTGTTCGAACTATGGTGAATTATCTGTTCTTTGGAGCGATGCTGTGGGGCGAAGTGTTTCAAGATCCAAGTGCCATAGAGAAGCCCTTAAGTTAGGTTTTAAAACTTACAAGGTAATTTTATTGCAACTTATTCCAAAAAAAATTTTTAGGCGAAAGAAAAGCCACTCTTGACATTAAAACAAAAGAAAAACCGGCTTAAATCGGCTAAAAGTCACATTAATTGGACGAGTGATGAATGGAATAGTGTCCATTGGAGTGATGAGTCTCGTTTTGAAGTTTGAGTTGGGGACAATCGAAGCAGAGTTATTCGTCAGAAAAATGAAGCTTTCAATTCAGATTGTTTAAAAAAGAAAGTAAAATTTCCTGCTTCAGTTATGGTATGGGGTTCAATGTCTGCTAGAGGTGTTGGAAAACTTCACTTCATTGATGGAATTGTAAACACCAATAAATATTTAGAGATTTAAAAAAAATCGTTACTTCCAACAATGGCAGATGCATTGCAGAATAATAATAATTTTGTGTTCCAACAAGACGGGGCGGCCTGCCATACATCAAGAAAATCTTTAAAATGGCTTTCTGATCATAATGTTCCACTTTTGGAGTGGGTGGCAAACAGTCCCGACTTGTCACCAATAGAAACTCTTTGGCACACAATGAAAAAGCTATTACGAATACAACCAGCTAGAAACGTAGTCGAATTAAAACACAAAACTTCAAAAATATTTGGGATACTTTCACTCAAGATGAGTGTCAAAACTTAATAAGTACGTTCCCCAAAATAATTCAAGCCGTAATTAAAAATAAAGGCGACGTCACACAGTCCTTTTTTTTAACAATTAAAAATAATTTTAATTTAAATGTTACAATAAAATGTTTTAAATTGTTTAAAATGTTGTTCCAAATGATAATAAAAATAAATATTTAAATTAAATTTACTGTGAATTAGCATATTTTATTTAAAAAGAAAAAATATTGGTGGGCCAATTGAGATGGGACGGGGCTCGTATAATAATAATTTTTTATTTAAATCTTGGACAGTCTGATCGGAACAAACTTTCCAAAACAAAGTTGAAATTACCACACTGTACTTTTCTTTTTTAAAAATTTGATTAACGTAATGGTTATAAAAATACTCCCAAGTCAATCATTTTTATATAAAAAATTGTATTTTACGTAACAAGAGGGCGAATTATATAATAATAATATAAAAAACGACCGGTTCGGTAATCGTTTATACTTCCATGGGAACATTTCACAGAATATAACAAAACATAATTTGCCAGTTTAGTTACGATTATATAACTAACAAGAAACAAGAAGAATTATTTTGACAAGGGAAATCTCTCTATTCCCAGCAACTACAGATTCTGAATAATTTCTATATTTTAATAGTCAATTATTAATTAAATTAAATTAAGAATAAGATATATTAAATAGTTTTTTTTTTAAGTACATTTATTCATTTAAAATCTTTAAATATTATAGTCTAAGAGCTACTGACCATTTTGGAAGCTGAATTCAGAACCCAAATAACATATCCCATACTGTAGTGTGATCAGCACACACCCCGAATATCAAATTCTTACTCGCCAAATCGAGTAGTTTTTAGGGGCAATCGATTCCTGAATATGTTAAAAAATACCGAAAAATCACGTCATTGATTGTAACTCCTAAACTGTTTAATCTACGGCAAATTCCATTAGAAGCAAAATTGTAGAGGATGTAATTTTTGACATTTTTCTTTAAAAAAAATTTGAAAATAATTACCCAAAATGGGGAGGAGAGTCAAAAATTAAAATTCTAGCCCTTTCGACAAAACGCATCCAAATTTCGTATACATATTCTGTGGATACCTAGAAGGCTAGAAATGCAAAAACTAACCACCCAAAATGGGGGAGGTCAGAAATTAAAATTCTAGCCCTTTCGACCAAACTCATCCAAATTTTGTATACATAATCAGTGGGCCTTCAAAAGGCATGAAATGCAAAAACTAACGACCCAAATTGGGGGGTTAAAAATGAATATCTAGGCCCTTGTCACAAACTTAACTTATTTTTTGCATTTCTAGCCTTCTGGGGGTCTACAGAATATGTATACAGAAATTTGGTTGAGTTTGGTCGAAAGAGCTAGAAATTTCATTTTTGAGCCTCCTCCCCAATTTGGGTGGTTATTTTTTGCATTTCTTGCCTTTTGGAGGCCCGCTGATTATGTATACGAAATATGGTTGAGTTTGGTTGAAAGGGCTAGAATTTTCATTTTTGACCCCCCCCCATTTCGGGTGATTAGTTTTTGTATTTCTAGCTTTCTGGGGGTCCCCAGAATATGTATACAAAATTTGGTTGAGTTTGGTCGAAAGGGCAAGAATTTTCATTTTTGACCCCTTCCACATTTTGGGTGCTTAGTTTTTGCATTTCTAGCTTTCTGGGGGTCCCCAGAATATGTATACAAAATTTGGTTGAGTTTGGTCGAAAGGGCAAGAATTTTCATTTTTGACCCCTTTCCCAATTTTGGGTGCTTAGTTTTTGCATTTCTAGCTTTCTGGGGTCCCCAGAATATGTATACAAAATTTGGTTGAGTTTGGTCGAAAGGGCAAGAATTTTCATTTTTGACCCCCCCCCCCCACCCCTCCCCCGATTTTGGCTGGTTATTTTCAATTCTTTTTTAAACAAAAATGTCAAAAATTACATTCTATACAATTTTGCTTCTGATGGAATTTGCTGTAGAGTGAACGGTTTAGAAGTTATAATCAATGAGGTGATTTTACGGTATTTTTTAAACATATTCAGTCGATTACTCCAAAAAACAACTCGATTTGGAGAGTAAGAATTTGACTTTCGGGGTGTGCTGATCACACTATAGTATGTGATATGTTATTTGGGTTCTGAATTCAGCTTCCAAAATGGTCAGTAGCTCTCTGTCTATTAGAACAATAGCAGTATTTTCTTTATCAAAGAGAAATATTTTTAGCGCTGGTAAATATTCATATTTTGAGGCCAAAAGTGGATGACCCTGACAAGATTTCTTGGACTATTAGAAAGCATCATATTTGAAGGTCACAAGTAAGAACCTTCCAGTTAGAGATTTATTTTAAACCGTTTCAAATCGTGAAAACATAAAAATCCCTCCAGGGAACCTGCATGAGGCTTGGATCCCGTATTGAGCTCACTATAAAGGATCGCCTTAAGGGCCCCCGCAGACTGCAGACTTTTTATCGGCCGATAGTTTAGTCGGGTTGGGCTGAAAGTGCGCACACCGAGCCAACTAAACAGTTTGGTTGGTGAACAGGGCGCAGACTATCCAACAGCCGGCCGACTATTCTCGAACTAGTTTGTAACTGACTGTTGAAGCGGTCGCACAATGAAAATATTGTCCAGAAAAATTATTGCTCTCATCATACTCCGGAGGAGGAAAATCAAGAAGAGATTCCGAGAGTATTGGGTGCATCCCATTCTCAGTGATAGATTAGTTAGTGGAAAATTTTACACTATGCATTCCAAATTACTTGATTACCCGAAAAATTTTTTCGCCTATTATCGAATGAGCATTACCAGCTTCAATGAACTTGTCAAGCTAATTGGACCAGCAATAACGAAGGAGGATACAAATAGAGACAGAGAAACATACAAACATACATACAAACCGAGTGAACTGAACTATCGGTCGACTAAACAATCGTCATGTATGCGCCAATACTGATTAAACAGTCGGCCGATAGTTGGCCGACAGATTAGTTTGAATGTAATCGGGTAGCCAATCAAACTTTTTTATCGGCCGATACTGAATCGCTGTAGTGTGCGCATATGCATTCCTCTCCATACTGATTAAGAAGCCGACCAAACTATCGGCCGATAAAAAGTCTGCAGTCTGCGGGGGCTCTAATAATTCGTCTGTGGCTCAACCGACAGACGTGACTTAAAAGATCGTAAATTGAAGTCAGCTTGGCACGACTTTCATTTGTAATCCTGCCAGAGAATATCCGTGACGCATTAAAAAGTAAGCCTGCCAAGTGCGAGTCGGGTTTGATGACCGATTGTTTCCTATCTTATATCCTCTAAAATACTTGATATATCGAATTTGATTTGATTTTTCGAGAATAAGGAGAGAATGAGTGAAATTTTCTGAATTTTTTCAATAATTTTAAATTAAAAGCCACCTCTGAATGGAGACATGTACAAAAACCACCCAAAAATGTCTAGTTTGTAGCTCTCTCACACTGTCACTTTAAAGTGACAAAAAATTAAGCTTAATTCTTCTTAAAAAGATCTTTACAGGGAATTATTTTATATTTTGAATCTTACAAAAAATTCGACTCTTCCTGAAATAACACTACTCGACAAAAATTAAACAAACATTTCCACCATTAACATAACAAAGGATTCCAGTAGTTTTATACGCTGATTTGTATCTGCAATTTCCCGATTTCCTACAACACGTCAGAGTTTCGAAATATTATCGGTCAAAATGACGAAAAAGGCCATTTTGACCTATTTTTGAGTTCCATTAAATATTAAACAGCAATATTTGAAATCAAAATATTTTGTTGACGTAATAGAAAACAGTTTTCTCTTTGAATTTCAAATTACCACTTGTTTTTACCTCAATTAGAACTCGAATTATAAATAAAAAACTAAAACCTGTTTTTATCTATGATTATTATCCTTTATAATCACGTAGTTTTAGTTTTTAGTTAAACTTGAGTTCTAATTGAGCTAAAAACAAGTGGTAATTTGAAAATCAACGAGGAAGCTGTTTTCTATTGTTAGCTAACGAAATATTTTGATTCCAAATATTGCTGTTTAATATCTAATGGGATTAAAGATAAGAGTAAATAAATATTATATTTAATATTGATTTACTATGAGCTAAGTGATACTAGGTCACTTGTTTCACATTTAATTATTTAATGTGAAACAAGTGACCTAGTATCCTTAACTCATAGTAAATAAATATTAAATATAATATTTATTTACTCTTATCTTTATTAAAGATGTTTCACCTTGCACCAACACCACAATCTCTACTAATTTCTAATGGGACTCGAAAATAGGTCAAAATGGCATTTTTCGTCATTTTGACCGATAATATCTCAAAACTTTGACGTGTTGTAAAAAATCGGGAAATTGTATGATAATCAGCGTATACAACTCTACTGGAATCCTTTGTTAAGTTTACGGGGAAAATATTTTTTCGAACAGTGTAATCAATCAATTAGAATTTTAGTACAATTTATGATTTCAGAGAAATTAATACTTGTTTTGTACCTTATTTCTTTTAGGACCTACAATGGTCTGTCAGATGTACAGGCTGTTAATCAGGCAAATAGGAAGACAAACAGAAGATTGTATTAACCCTAATAGGGCCCCTTTTCACTTCTGATGAAATGAACCTTAGACAGCAAATATTGAACCTATTAAGACATTGATGCTTATTTGAAAATTTAATACAGCCCTGATCGATCTGTTTTGCTTTGAGATTCATATTGATAATAATAATCAACTTGTTTAGTGTATAATATCGATATCGACCAAATGGAAAGGAAATTATCAACTCAAATCTCAGAGTATCGTTTCGATTAAAAAGGATATCATCAATCCTCGAGGCCAGCTTAAATTCAGGTTTAACAACCATTCAAGGTGCCTCACCAAGTCCATGAGAAGGCAATCAGAAACCACCCATCGGTACAATTTCCCTAGAAAAATGACTATGGAAGGGATACTTTATAGCAGTGTAGTGCTCGCAAGTAAGAATATGTGTTACATTGGATTCCCCTTAAGGAGTAATTTTTATTTTATATAAAAATAAAAGTTAATTTTCAAGAAAATTATACTTTTATTCAAGTGTATGAGCCTAGCTTGCCTGCAATTAATTATGTTGCAAGCCGTGTGGTTATGGCTGAGAACAAATTATTTATTTTATTTGGAGCGGGCCTATTATATTCCTGGGGGATTATAATGACTCTCTCAGGGTAACGTTTGAAGCCTTCGGATCCGTGGTAATCGCTGCCTCGCTCGCCGTTGCCAGAGGTTTGTGTGTCCTGTGGATGAAAGTTCTCTATTTCTAGGCAAAGGTTGAAAAAGAATGCATTTCCTTTTTATATCATGTTTTTATTTATATATAGGGGGTTTGTACATCTCTCACTGACTGCTTACTCACTCACTGACTGCTTACTCTACTGCACGCTTACTCACTCACTCACTGATCTCTATTCAACCGTCTGGTCTCTACTGACTTCTCACTGACTAACTCTGTTCAACTCTGTGTGGAAATTTTCCAAAAACCTCTTATTGGCTAATTCTTAATTAGAAGGTGTATCTTTTTAAAATATTGAAACGCCTATTTTAGAAATATTTTCACGGTTTTTTCCTGACCAAATTCAGAAGAATCCCATAAATTCAATTGACATATTTCTTGACATCTTATTCTTTAATTTATGAAGGATTTCGTCTTTAAAATAAGGGTCCAAGCGGAAAGGGGTATGGTGGAAGGTGTTAACAGCAATTGGGGGTGAGGATGTCAATTGCTCCTCCTGGTTCAGACACGAGCGTCATCAAAAGAATCTCCTTTCAAGAATTCAAACAAAATTTATATGAGAATTTACGGTCCGTGACACAAGGGCGGATCGAGCATTTTCAACCCACCGAGAAATTTTCTTGCGGCCCTCACCCCCCCCCTAATCATACCCCTGTTCACAATATGAAATTTACTTTTAAAAATACTCACTCTTTCTATTTTATATGGGTTTAAAAAATGCGAATAATTTTTAAACAATTTCATTTACACAAAATATGACTATATTAAAATGGTAGTATGACTTTAATCGAATACCATAAAATATGATAAGAATATACCTAATCAAAACTTTAGGAACTATTACGAGATAAGTAATTAAATTACACAAAAAACAAATTAATAAAATAAATAAGATTAAATAAAAATACAATAAGATAAAATAAGAATATAATAAAATTTTAGGAACTATTTCAAAGTTCACCTAGAGATCATTTTTCATAATATAATATGATTCCATGAACTCTCTTTTGAGCCTATCAGGTTCATGTGCTAATATCGTGGTATTCTCCAGTGAGAAAACATGACTACGGCCCACCTGGAGATTTCTTGGTATCCCGGTGGCCCGATCCGCCCCTGCTTTTACTTAAATGAGTATTTTATATAGAGATGAAATATGATAATTTCGTTAAAAAACTTGAAAAAAATATATTTTTGCACTCTTTGTCAACAGAATCAGACGACCCCGATTGAGTAATTTTTTGATTTTGATAGGGAAATAAGACTTAAATTTGGTATTCACATTAGAAACTTTAAAAAAAGCTCATTTTTTTATTAATTTTTTCATAACGAAGTAACTAATTATTTATTAGGATTATAATTTTTCTGACAAGGAACTTAACATTTGAAGAGTTTATAATTAAAAAATCAACTTTAACAATGCCTTTTTGTTCTGATATTTTTTGCTATAGACCAGCAAAATATTCATTTTTTCAATAATTTCAGATATTTGAAAAGTAATATCTCTGGTGATCAAGATTAAAATGGATCCAGAAAGCAATAAAAGAAAAAGTCAAGCATAGAATAAGTTCTGGAGATTAAAATATGTATTTAAAACAACAAAATAAAATTCATTTGAATAAAACTGCGCTGTCCCAGTTCTTACGTATGGAGCCCAGATCTGGACCATTAGAGCAAAAACATTACTATAAATAGAGAGAACGCAAAAAGCTATAACAAGATTCAAATTAGAAAAATGTTTGGTCGAGTTTGGAACAACTTTTTTTAAGCCCCTGTAGGGTAGGCTTCTAAAATGCACTAATGTAAATTTGATTGTATATGGTAGAGAATTTAATGGTTAATTAGGAAATAATTAATGTATAATGGATCCGATTACTTCGATTGTATACAAAATAATTGTATTGTCACCTGAATTACATATACTTCCAAAGTTTCAAATCGATTCGACAATTATAAGTAGGCTAAAATCGACTTTCTAGAATCCCTTACATCTAGAACTGTTACATACAAGTGAAGCTAATATAAAGCGTTTAATAAAGAGAATCGAAGATATAAAAACTGAATCAATTTATAAAAGGACCAAGATTGAAGACCTAAGAATAATAATAAAAAGATGGGCAGGACATTTGGCTCGGAGAGAAGATGATAGATGGTCCAAAGTAATAACCAAATGGTGTCCTAACGGAATGAAAAGAAAAAGGGGTAGACAGAACACGAGATGGAGTGACGACATCGCCGAAATGACAAACAAAGATTGGTGTAGGTTTGCCAGGCAAAGAAAGGCATGGCAATTTCTAGAAGAAGCCTATGCCCATAAGGTCCTAGTTTCAAGATAACCAATTTTGTAAATAATATGTATTGTAAGATAAAATGAACAATAAAGGCTTATATTATTATCTCTGATCAGAAAATAATTTGAAACTTTCACTGTTTAAAAGTATCTACTCTAGAACATGCTTCTTAAACTATGGGTTGCAACCCCTTTTTGGGTCGCGTAATTGAATTTTGGGGTCGTGAAACATAGGGCAACAATGTTCAATGAAAAAAATTATAATTCGCAGCCGCTAAAAATTAAAGTTTAGTAGATGTGAGGTATTTCTCTCAGTGAATTTCCAATAATTCGGGAAATTGCCATTTTGTATAGATATACTATATTTATTTATATGAAACAATGTTCTCATCATTAGCGATTATAAAATCAAAATACAAATCAAATTTGAAAAATGTTGAAGATGGTCAACTTATGTTTGATTCTTTATTTAATAAGAAACACGCGGATCTATTTCAATTATTATAATTGTAATTATGTAGCTTTAGCAAATAATAAAATTATTATAATAGGTCTGTTTGGTTCATTATAAATTGATTTATGATTTGTTAGTAAAATGATGGTTTAAAGGTTTATACCATATATCTATATAATATGGGGTCGGGAAAAATTTATCAGTCAAAAAATGGGGTCGCGAATGAAATAAGCGGTCGTGTTCTGATGTGGCCATCCACTTGGCTTTACCATACAACCTGGCCCCTCACTTATATTTAATATTTTATAAAATTATTTATAATCATGTAGGGGAGGGTGGTTAGCTTTTGCATTTTTAGACTACTGGGGGCCCAATGATTACCTATGTATACAAAATTTGATTGAGTTTGGTAAATGGCCAAGATTTTTATTTTTTGACCCTTCACCCCCCCCCCATTTGGGCGGTTAGTTTTTGCATTTTTAGACTTCTGGGGTCCCACTGATTATGTATACAAAATTTGGTTGAGTTTGCTCAAATAGCCTAGATTTTTAAATTTTTAACCCCCTCCACCCCCCTTAATTTTGGTTCGATATGCACCAAAATCTAATCAGCTTTTAATCTCAATGGACCAAAACTACGTGTTAAATTTGGTTTTGATATTCACACTAATTTTTGAGCTAGCTCGTCCACAAAAATTTGGTAACGCGCAGACTAACAGATAGACAACCAACCGGACAGACTAACAGACATTTTGACAAAACAATTATTATGTCGAAAAATATAATTTTTCGATGTTCACTATTAGTGCTTTTTTGTAGAGTGAAATGCCATGGTTTCGCTCAATTTTTTTAATAAAAATAGTTTTAGGTGTTTTTGAGATATTTCGAAAAAAAGAAAGAAAAAAACACTTTTTTCAGGCACGATTACAATACTTGACCATACCTTGTAAGGTAAAGTAAAAAGTTTAAGAAGCGCTGCTCTAGATGATTGAAAGGGGGATATTCTGTTTTACAGAAACGGCAGAGTTATGCAAACTTCAATATTTGAAAAAAAAAATTACAGTAGTGGTGAATGTAATGGCGACAAATATTAAAGGCCGATTCGATTTCATGGTGCTTGGAAGCTCTATCAATTGTTGGCGATGCTCGGTTGAGAACACCTGCTCTGCACTTTACATAGTAACCATCAAGCTCAGAATCGAGTATGGCAAGTGAAGAATTGTATTACCTTTAAAAAATGCTAAATTGAAAAAAATTTGTAAGCTTCATTTTAAGAATTGTACTTCGTCTTCGTTAATTATTCGAGCATAAAAGACATGGTTTATTTTCAAATATTTTGATGAATTCCCATTTGGAAGTCAATATAGTGATTGACCTAGTTCTACGCAGCAGAGCATGAGGACTCTCGAGCCATGCACTTCAATACCATCGATGATTTGAGTGACTACTACACTTGAGACGTCTCCAAACATAGAAGACCGCGACCCTACTACCCTCTGAGCTTCCACACACACCTTTGATTACGAATAATTTCACATTTTGAATTGGTTAAGTTTAAAAATTAAAATTCGAATGATTTGATAAGGAGAAAATAATGAGGTTATCCTTTACTTGATGCAAATAAATATCTTTATAGCTGTTAAAGTTTTTACTTTCCCATACAGGGTATGGTCAAGTATTGTAATCGTGCATGAAAAAAGTGGGTTTTTTGCTTCGTTTTTTCGAAATATCTCAAAAACGGCTGAAACTATTTTGATTAAAAAAATTAGGCGTAACCATGGCACTTTGCTCTACAAAAAAGCCCTAAAAAGTGAACATTGAAAAATTTATATTTTTCGAGATAATAAGTGTTTTGTTAGAATGTCTGTTAGTCTGTGCGTCACCAAATTTTTGTGGACGAGATAGCTCAAAAACTAGTGTGAATATCAAAACGAAATTTCACATGTAGTTTTGGTGCATTGAGATTAAGAGCTGATTAGATTTTGGTGCATATCGACCCAAAATTGAGACCCCTCTTAATTTTGGGTCGGAGGGGGTTAAAAATTAAAATTATAATATTTTCAAACTAAATTAGCCCAGGTAACACACAATATCCTCAGAATATTCTAAGAAGATTTAAATGTCCTTAGAATATCCTTAGAATATTCTTAGGATATTGTGGTTACCTGGGAGGTGACGTGTTCTGATGTGGCCATCCACTTGACTTTACCATACAACCTGGCCCCTCACTTATATTTAATATTTAATAAAATTATTTATAATCATGTAGGGGGGGGGGTGGTTAGTTTTTCCATTTTTAGACTCCTGGAGGCCCACTGATTATGTATACAAAATTTGGTTGAGTTTGCTCAAATGGATTAGATTTTTAATTTTTAACCCCCCCCCTTCCACACCCCTTAATGTTGGGTCGATATGCACCAAATTCTAATCGCTCTTAATCTCAATGTACCAAAACTACGTGCGAAATTTGGTTTTGATATTCACACTAGTTTTTGAGCTAGCTCGTCCACAAAAATTTGGTAACGCACAGACTAACGGACACCCAACCAGACGACCAGACAGACTAACTAACTAACAGACATTTTGACAAAACAGTTATCTCGAAAAATATAATTTTTTCAATGTTCACTTATTAGGGGGTTTTTTGTAGAGCGAAATGCCATGGTTTCGCTCAATTTTTTTATTCAAAATAGTTTCAACCATTTTTGAGATATTTCGAAAAAAGAAGGAATAAAAACACTTTTTTCATGCACGATTACAATACTTGACCATACCCTGTTTGGTAAAGTAAAAAACAAGAAAAATGAAATATACTAAAAAAATGAACCTACAATAACGAAAATATTTTTTGTCTGGGGCCAAAATTGGAGGGGGGCGGGAGAGGGGGGGGGGGTCAAAAAAAAATCTAGGCCATTTGAACAAACTCAACCAAATTTTGTATACATAAGCAGTGGGCCCCTAGTAATCTTAAAATTAAAAAACTAACCCCCTCTTCATGATTATAAATCATCATCATCATTGAGTATACAGTCCTAAGACTGGTTTGATGCAACAATCCGTCTCCACTCGACTCTGTCCCCCGCCAGCTGTTTAACCTCTCTAAATGTCTGGCATCCCATATCCCCAATTATTTGGTTGAAATATTCTAATCTGGTTCTTCCCCTTCCCTTTTCTTTCCCACCTCCCCCTCCAAGATATCCCTAAGCAGTCCCCCATGTCTCAGTGTGTGCCCCATCATCTGACCTCTTCTCTTCTTCAGACTCTTCCACAAGGTTCTTCTTTCTCCGATTCTTCCAAGAACTTCTTCTATTTGTAATTTTATCCATCCATTTGATATTCATCATTCTTCTGTAGCACCACATTTCGAAAGCCTCCAATCTCTTTCTCTCCGCTTTTCCAATTGTCCAGGTTTCACACCCGTACATGGCTATGCTCCATACATATGTCTTCAATAGCAACTTCCTGTTTGCTAAGCTGATCAGCTCAGATTATAAATAATTTTATTAAATATTAAATATAAGAGAGGTGCCAGGGTGCATGTTAAAGTCAAGTGGATGCCATATCAGTTTATTATTTTTGTGATTAATTTTATTAAGAGTTGACATTTTATTTAAATCACACATAATTAATTATAATTATTTATTGAACACGATCAAATAAGCAGACGATTTCCTCATTGATCTCTCCTAATGAATTCACAGCTCGTTTCATCTTTTTAAAAATTATTAATTAATGTAACTTTTAATGTCTTGACGCGTACTGGATAATTTTATTTATAATGGAGAATGAATTAAATTAGTTTTTATTTATTTAAGTGATTAATCCAAATATTTCAAGGGCACTACGGCATCTCTTCCTCAGTGGATAATGTGAAGTCAGACAATGGCGAGTTAGTGGGTTCAAAAGGCATTAAATGCTTGATAATTACAGGTGTTAATATTGAAAAGGAAAGTACTTACCCAGCAGTTCTCCAATATGTCGAGCTCATCAGTTTACACAAATTTAACGAAAACAAGTAGGGATGTTACCTCTAAACTATTTTATATTGTTGTACTCCTGAAGATAGGCTCGTACACAGAAATATATATAGTAGAGTAAAGCTAATAAGTATTTTGTCTTTTATTTTGTGAAACCTGCCCCTATATTTTTAAATTTTCTTTTTTACTTTAAAAGTAGGGAGTTTGATTTTCTTGTATAAGTATATAATATCTATCTTTCCATGACAACTTCCAATTAGAAAAGCACACACAACAAATATTGCCTCATTACTTTAAGGGCCTTCTGTGTGGATTATAATTTTTCTAGCAAGGTACTTAGCATTTGAAGAGTTTATAATAAAATAAGCTGACGTGTTCTGATGTGGCCATCAACTTGACTTTACCATACAACCTGGCCCCTCTCTTATATTTAATATTTAATAAAATTATTTATAATCATGTAGGGGAGGGGGGTTAGTTTTTGCATTTTTAGACTTCTGAGGTCCCAATGATTATGTAAACAAAATTTGGTTTGGCCCCCACAACTGCACCCCGCACCCAGTTTTTGCATTTCTAGCTTTCTAGTGGTCTACATATTATGTGTATATTTGTTTACTCGTACACCAATTTGCCCACATTCGCTCACATTGATAAACATTATAAAAATAAATAAGAAAATAATAATAAAAAAAATAATCCTATAGTATCTGAAATAAAAACATAAAATTAAATAAGATTTGTTTGCAAGTTATATAAAAAAAAGCCACTTCAACCACTTTATTTGTAAACACACCTGTTTTGTTATGAGACACCTGTTAATTAAAAACAAACAAAAAATTCCTAAATTTAATATAATATAATAATATTTGTTATAACCAAATAGTGGGTTTTAAAATTAAAAAACCAATTAATAAATAAAAGATAATTGAAAAAAATGTAAACAAACTTTTTTATTGAGATTTTCATCTATCAATAATTTAAGAATTAAGAAAAGATCAATTAAGATTAAATTTGTCGAGGTCCAGACCTAGCCAGATCGCTATCTCATCCTCAAAACTTGTTAATAGAAGTTGTTTCATCAAAATCGGTAGAGCCGTTTTCAAAATAGAACTAAGATACAAATAATAATATATATATATATAAACAATTTTTGCTAGTTTAATAAGAGTAGATAGATTAAAATCCGCTGGTGTAGATAATTATATGCGATTAAGAAATTCAAAAAAATTATAAAATTTTGTAAAATTCCTACTTGTGATCACTTGGTTTATCCAGTTTAATTTTTGCCTCTCGCACTTTTGCTCTTTAATAATTAGTGAAACAGGAATATGCATAAATGTTGTTTTACATGTTAATTCCCTATGTGTTAATTGGTCAGTCAACACCAGATATATATATTAAATATACCCATCTACCATGTTCAGTTTTATTTCATAATTTTTCCTCAAAATTAAAAACTAAATTGATAATTATATAAATCGATTTTTTTTATATAGATTAAAATTTCCATTTGGGAAGCAGCCCTAGAGAGAAGGCCGGGAGTTTCCATAACGACCCGAAATGAACTTTCGAGTGTGGAATGCTTGGGGGGAGACGCAGTGTAGAGGAAATTGGATGGTTGAGGGCGGTTCAGAATGTAAGGGCGTTTGATGGCCACATATCCCCCCTGCTGGGGGATATTGCGCCATCAAAAGTTCGCCGCAGAAACTCTTTCATTTTTTTTACTTTTTTTTCATTTGAACATTAAATTCAGACTTTAATTGCTGTTTTAAGAATTCAGTACCTGGAACACCGACCGATCCTCGTTAATTTTTTTCTTTAGTTAAAAGCGATATAAGTACTAATATTATTTTTAATTTTAAATTCAGTAAAAAGGTCGATTTTTAATTTCAGTCAAAATAAAAATAAAATTGAAATAAAATTTAATTTAACGTTACACCCGCTATAGCTATCATCAAGACGTACCAATGGCCAGAAAGTTTTGAATGTAATTCCAATTAAAAATAATATATTAATATACACGGAGGTTCTTTCGTTGACTCTTTTAAATCCCGAAGAAGGAGGCACGATCCTTCGAATTGTCGGATTTTTAAGAGAATGAAATTGATATTCTAATAAATTATTTTATAGAGAATAGAAGAATCCCTTTAATTTAATTAAATTTTTTTTTTTTTTATAAATTTTATTAAACCAATTATTTTACATTAATTAATGTATACATTGTATTTTTTGCTTCGATTCCGGAGAATACTTCTCCACCATCGAGTGTTCTTATTCATCTTTAGTCCTTGTTTTTAATAAGAGGAAAAATCTAATTAGATAAAAAAACGTCTTTTCCGATAATTATTTCAATTCCATTATTCCCCAATCAAGTCGATTGGTATCCTCTCCCTCCCCCAATTTAATTAAATGCCCTAATTTTAATATATAATAATATTTGTAATGAGATATTAGTGGGATATATAATTAAAAAACTAATTAATTATTAAAATAAAATTGAATAAAAATATAATTATACATTTTTATTTACAAAAACCACTTCTGAATCATTATTTGAATTAACAAAAAACCCATCAAAAACAACTTAGCCGAAGATGAGACCGTTACAGATCGAATTGTCAACACAAAAAACCCCATAACCCGTGAATTTCATCCAAATCGTTAAGGTGCCTTCCCACGGCTTGTGATTTTGCGGAATAAAATTTTAAACTTTTTAAAAATTTTTTAAAACTTTTTTAATCATGATTCTCAATTTCTAAAGAAAATTTCTCAAGAAAATAGCTAAAAACTTTTTTAAAACTTTTTTAATCATCATTCTCAATTTCTCAAGGAAATAGCTAAAAAAAATCTTATAACATCTTAAAATAGCTTTAAACATTTTATAACATCTTTAAATATCTTTAAACATTTTATAACATCTTTAAATATCTTTAAACATTTTATAACATCTTAAAATATCTTTAAACATTTTATAACTAACATCTTAAAATATCTTTAAACATTTTATAACATCTTAAAATATCTTTAAACATCTTATAACATCTTAAAATATTTTTAAACATCTTATAACATCTTAAAATATCTTTAAACATCTTTTACATCTTATAAAAATCTTGGGACAGTGAGCGATGAGCTCGAGGAACACTTTCATCACGATATTTCAGCTATGGAAAAGAGGTACAAGGAAAATGGAATCCTAGTATGCTCGCCGATTATTCTTGGATCATCAAGAGTTGGAATGTTTTTAAAAAATTAGCTCGGGTTAAAAACCAATGTATAAATTGAAAGTTTTTGTGCCGAGAGTGGCAGAATTTTTATAAATTGAAGGAGACAATAAAAGAGTGTGTCTGGTGTGCTGGAATTATAAACTTTATTTATTTATAACGAGACTATAGTTTCGAGGGCTTTTCCAGCAGAAGACACACTCTTTTAGTGTCTCCTTCAACCAATGTATACTTATTAAAAAAGAAAGAATTTAATAAATTTAAATTTTGTACAACTAAATATCATATGATTGAGACATCCCCATTATATACCCATCACATGAACACTCTCCCTCACCATACACTCCTATTTTAAAAAGATGAGCCGGATACAGAACAATTTATTTTACATGAATTAATCTATACATTGTATTTGAGCTTCGACTTCGGAGATTACTTCTTCACCATCGACTGTCCTTGATCATCTTTTTAGTCCTTGTTATTAATAAGAGGAAAAAATTAATTAAATAAAAAAAACCTCTTTTCTTTTCTTTAATTATTCCAATACCATTATTCTGCCTCATTCAATATCAATCGCCGGATACAGAGCATGGTTTAGTCTAAATAATTAAAAGATTGCAGTTTTCTTCATGCAACATTTTTGAGTGACACTTCAAATCAAACTAGGCATTAGGTTCTGTCCATAAATTACGTCACATGAATTTCAAGACTTTTAGGCTCCTTGTGTCACATTCTGTAATATTTTCATTGAGCCCCCTGTATTGTGACGTCATTATATTCTATAATTTAATAATTGTATACATTTTTTTTATACATTCATAATTAAATTTTTTTGAAAATAAACATCCAAAATGAGGCAGAAGGTCAAAAATGAAGATTCTAGACCTTTGAACCAAACTCAACCAACATCAGCCACAAAGGTATTCAGTGAAACGCATTTTAACTAGTAAGAACGCGCGCAAGTCTCTACCACCAAGACAAAATGCATGGCGATTGCAAAAGCTCCCCTTAGGTGTAACTTAGTCATCAACAACAGTCCAATAGAACAAGTCCCAAGCTTTAACTATCTGGGAGTTCAGATTTCTAGCAGACGAAACCTTAAGGAAGAAGTAACTTCGCAAGTCATCAAAGGAGCAAAAATTTCGGGCTGTCTATCCAATCTAGTCTGGAAAAATAAGTTTATGTCTGCCGAAAGTAAAATTAGGATATATAAGACCTGTGTTCGTCCGATAATAACATATGGGGCTGAGTCCAGGGCGGACACATCCGTTACAAAGCAGCTTCTCCGGACAACTGAGATGAGAGTTGTAAGAGCCACCCATTCGAAGACCCTACATGACAAAATCCGGAGCGAACACCTTAGGCAAATAAGCGATCTTCAGGACATAGTCGATTGGGTTCACGTAAGAAGAAGATGCTGGGCTACCCATGTAGATAGAATGCAAGACGACCGTCTCCCGAAAATTTCGTCAAAAAACCGTCCCGAGGGGGGTCAGAAGCCGTGGAAGACCAAAAAAACGATGGAAAGAGAGTTATGACCCTGATGACTGATTGTAATATGTTGGAGAAACAGGTGTTCACACCTATATAGAAGAATAAGAAGAAGAAGAAGAAAAACGCGCTCTTACTAAAAAAAACGGGTTTTTACTGGAATATATATATATATATATATATATATATATATATATATATATATATATATATATATATAAGAATTGCTTGTTTAATATAATAAGATATTAACCTGATTATAGGGAAATTCTGAAATATTTTGTGACTTAATAAGACTAATAAGAATTTAGAATATTAGTTTAACTTTCTCTCTAGCTATGTGCATAAATGGATGGTTTTCCAATATCGATTAAGAAAAGAGAAATGAGAAACTAGAACCAAGCGCTGTCTGGTGTTTAATAACAAATGAAAAATGATACTATTCTCAAATATACGTTTTTAAAATGATGAAAAGTGTATGATATTTTTTTTTTTTATTTCACTCATAATTCAAGATTATGCTTTCAAAGTTAGAAATTTAGAGATAGAATGATGAATTATTCATTAAATGTGAAAGTTTAATAAGAAAAGAGAGGAAAAAAAAGTTTGAGAAGAATATCACGCAATCTGGGATTAGAGGAAGGAAAAGGACTGGGCTGATGTATTTCCCAAGAGATTACAACAGGTTCAACTGGTTTCAAGAAATGCAATCTAATCGGTTCAAGCAAACAAATGTGGGAAGAAATCGATATACGTAATTTTCTCAGTGAAATTATACGAGAAGAAAAAGAAGACTTTTAAGGGAAAGAAAATAAATAGTCAGCATAGGTATAATAATAAAACTTGAGCAAGATGCGAGGTAGGTTTCACAAAAAAGAAATAAAACAAATTTGAGTTTTTAATTCGATATATTTAGGGGGTGAGCCCATAATCAGGAGTCAGTTTACTTTGACTCCTGATGATGGGCTCACCAAATATATCGAATTCAAAACTCAATTTTGTTTTATTTCTTTTGTGAAACCTACCTCGCATCTTGCTCAAGTTTTATTATTATATTAAAATGTTTCACCTAGAACCAACACCTAACTCCTTAAAAGTTATAGTCAGCATAGGCTTTTAACACGACTGAAATATTCTGTAATGTCGCACACACATTCGCTTTGTAGAATATGTCTAAGAAGTTTTGTGACGATGTTGTTTGTGTTTAGGTGTGTAAATTTATAAAAAAAAGGTGAAGATGATATTTGATTAATGAAGCTGTTGAAGCTTTTATTTTTCTGATTAATTTGATTAAAATTTGAATTTTTAGTTAAATCATACATAATTAATTATAATTATTTATTAAACACGAATAAATAATAGAATAAAACTACGACGTTTGGATCGATTTGTTCTGTGATCGTTCTCAAGAATGAGCACTAGGGTGGTCCTTATTTTGGATATTTTTTTACGCTGACACAGAGGTTCATATGGTTCGAAATAAAAAAAAAATGTGTGAGCCTCATCCACATAAGCTCACGGGGGAAGTGAAACTTTAATTTTAAAACCCATTAATAGCTCAAGACAAATAGAATTTATTAAAATTAGGAAATTTAAATTATTATTTTAAAATCCACTAATTGTTCATGACAAATAAAATTTATTTAAAATCAATGCTTGTCTCTTATTTTCCCTCTAGTAGGTCATTTCCCTTTATTGTAACAAAAAATTCAAAAAGATACGTCACTAAAGAAGTTTCACTTCAAAAATAATGTGTGAGCCTCATCCACATAAGCTCAAAGGGGAAGTGAAACTTTTAATTTTAAAACCCACTAATATTTCATGTCAAATAAAATTTATTAATATTAGGAAATTTAAATTATTCTTTTAAAACCCACTAATTGTTTATGACAAAGAAAATTCCTTGAAATTAGAAAAATTTAAATTATTATTTGTCTCTTATTTCCCCTCTATCACGTCATTTCCCCTTTATTGTAACAAGAATTTTAACAGATACGTTGCTAAGAAGTTTCAAGTTTCTATCTCAATTTTAATCTGTGCCGTCTAACATGGGTTTTGGCATTGAACGATCAATTTTTATTCCGTCCAAATTAATGATTCAAAAAATTTAAAACTCTGTAAACTTTATCATTATAATAGTCGCTATACTCAGAATTTTTACAGATTTTTAGGTATTATAATTTTGGAGTCTATAACTTACTAACACTAAGATATAGCAGTATTTTATCTTGCTGTAACTCCCAAAATTATAAAAGCTAAAAATCTGTAAAAATGTTTTAAGTATAGCTCCTATTATAAGGATAAAGTATACAGAGGTTCAAATTTTTTAAATGATTACTTTGGCTCGAATAAAAAATTGATCGTTCAATGCCAAAAACCCCATGTAATGATGCGAAACTTGTATCGCTGTGGGGGACAAATTAAAATTGAGACAGAGTCTTGAAACTTGGGGGATATTTTTTTTTATTTATTTCGAACCATATGAGCTTCTGTCTGCGTAAAAATTCTAAAATACCTACCGAAAATAAGGGTCACCCTAATGAGCACCCACACCAATTTTAACACTTTAAAAGAATCAGAGTGGGTGCTCATACGATCGCAGAAGATGTTTCTTTGGTTCTCATATATAATACATTTTTCTAATTAAAAAGACTGATGATCAAGGTCAAACTTTCGAAACTATACCATTTCAGTGTCTAAATTACGAGAGAACGCAATTTTTGTCTGTCCCTCTAGGAACTAGTTTTATCCCAGACTCAAAGTAACAATAAGTTAGAGGTAGTATAACTCCTAGATTTGTACTATTTATATATTTTTTTATTTTTTTAATTTAATTAATTTAAAAGCCTTAACAAATTTGTTACATATAAACATCATTATGAAAAACAAATAGATATAATAATAGGTAATATCGTAAGTGATTTTTTTTTTTTATTGGCAGCTAAAATATTCAAATTATCTCTAAAAAGAAAAAAAATTAACAAACTAAAAACTTAAAATATCAACAGTCTCACACTATCATATCACTACGCACACTTTCTTCAAAAATATCACAGCCCAGTGATAATGATTTGAAGAAACAGCCTTCCAAGTTCCCCCGCTTCGGATATGGAGCCAAGTAATATCGACGCATTTGTAAGGAACTCGATCTTTCCCTGAACCTTATCATAAAATCGGTCTATTTTTCGTCGAGACAACCCGCACCCAAGAAGGGCATGGTTAATGTCCCCCCGGGAGCTCGAATCACATTTGCAGAAAGGGTGGTCCCTGAGACCAGCCCTATGCATGTACTCGGGAGTCGTCGCGTGCCTATTAATATGTACAGACATTTTTCTGATCAGGTGATATCGTTCAAACCAGGGCTGTACCGGGATTCCCGGACACACTCTGGTAAGGGAAAATAAATTGGGTAAAAAGCAAATAAATGAATTTTAATATTTATTCATAAGATAGCGTATTTTCTTTAAATGCTAAAAAGTCAAATCCATTACACAAAATTTTAAAAGAAAGAACGTTATAGCAAACAATTAGTCTATAGATTGGATTATCCTCAGCGAGACGAGTGATTGGTACTTCTGGATAAAAAGGCTGGTTATATCTAAGTATGTAGGCTTATTAAAAGGAAAAAGAGACTGGTTCGGGACAATGACTGCTGTTCGATGTAATTTTCAAAGTTAAATACACTACGGTGCAAAAAAATCGAACCACCAATAAAATCTTTATTAAATAGTAAATCATTTTGAATTTTTTTACAAGTAACCATACATTTACTGAAAAGCGGCTTAATGCAAGTGTACTTGCCACTTGTTGTTGACTTAGCCCTTGATTAATTAGGCACACAATTTGAACTGCTTGAACTTCAGAAATATCCATTTTTGTATATTTTATCTTTCTATCAATGATGCTTAATTCAAAATGATTCATTTTTTTGATATTTCAAATGGAATTTGATCTTTTATTCAAACTTTATTTAAATTTAAAGTGATATTGAGAAAGTAGGATAATTTGTAATTGTATCTTTTAATTTTACTTATTTTATTATGAAATTCAAACATTATCACCCATATTTATTGAATACTAACTTTAAGGCCCGCCTCTGGCGGGCCTTTTACAGCTGAGGGGCTTCGCCCCTGGACCCCCACGTGACTGTTTTATTAATGTTTTATACACGTGTAAAGAACACTTTCATATATCAACTCTTGTGAATTAATTGTAATAGATTGATGAAGAGGACAAAGTATATCTCTTTATGAATGAATTTAAAAAATTTATTTTTCCAGCAGAAGACAATATTTTATTGTCCCCTTCTGCTACTCAATTATTCGGCAAAAAGAACCTTTCAACTTAAATTAAAATAAAGTTTTTGTCTTGTAAAAATTCAATAAATAAGGTAAAATCGTCATTTGGGGAGAATTATCCAATTAAAAAATTAAAAATAATAAACTTTTAAAGTTTATTATTAGATTATAGAAAATTTAGGTTTAATTAGGCTCAAAATAGGTTTTTAATAATTTCAATAGACTGAAATTTCAAAACAATATAACAATGGGTTTTCAAATGATTTTGTTTTCTTTAAAGAATTCTACGGGCTAATTGAATTTTGGTTTTAATCTTTAAAATATTTTTTTAAAGAAATTCCAAAAGCTAATTACTTCCTTTCAGTTAGTTTAGTTAGTATAGTTTCAATAATCCTTTATAATTAACTTTGAAATAAATAAATAATATTGAAATGAATGAATGAGCTCGAATACAAAAGCCAAAAGGCTTAGTTCTTTTGAAATGGCTGAGGGTCTTAAATACAATAGAAAAAAGATGAGGTGAGATTACCAAGGGTATTTTTAAGAAAAATGATTTTTAAATAACATATTTTATTTTAAATTAAATATTTTTCATCTATATATATATATATATATATATATATATATAATCAAAAGCTTAGCAGAAACTTTTTATTTTTTCTACCCTATTAAAGACGGTTTTCAGAATTTTTCAATTTTTTACCCAACCCAAAGGAAGTTAGGAATTTTTGAAAAAATAGCTTTTTTTTAAATAACCATAACTTTTTCAAAAATTTAGTTATCATGACGATTTTTTTTAAATATACTTTAAAAAATAAATAGTTTTTTTAAATCATTGTTGCAGTATTAAATTCTTTTTCAACGATAATGTGGTTAGAACTATTGAGAATGAATGACACTCAAAAATCTTACAAACAGGCCCGCTAGTTTAGTTCTTTTATTGTTTGGCAAGCTATATTGGCTAACCTGAATTTTTTTTTAGTTTTTCCTGAATTTTCCAATTTTCCGGGCAACTTTTCCAATTTTTTTTTTACGTATTAACCTGAACTGGACTATTACGAACATTAAAAAAAAAATAGCCAAATCGGTCCAGGCATTTGAGAGATCTGCGCTTACGAAGAAACAGAAATTCATTTTTATTATATAGATGTTAGTTTAAGAGTTAATAGAACAAATTATATGGTTATTTCTACCAATTTTAAAAATAATTTCTTATTTAATATAGTTTTTATTGGTGGCTCGATTTTTTTACACCGTAATGTAGATTGTCAGAAGCAATCATGGAATCAAACTTAATTTTTTGGATCGGCCCCTATACTACCAGTTGTGAACGAAGATGTATTTTACCTCAAAATAGTATGATTAGATGGTAAGCCTTCGTGCCCTCGCCTCCAAAACTAAATTAAATCTTGAGTATCAGGTTGCAATCTACAAGTGCTACTTTGATGAAATTAAATTGTTCCTCAATGGCGTTTCATGAGGGGGATTTACCGAGTTACGGAAATGATATCATTGACATAAATATATTATATAGGTAGTTTTTATGAATTAATTCAGTAGGATATTATTACTTTTTAATTAACAAAAACAGCATATTAATGTTATATAATTCCTTTGTGTATATCCATTCATCACAATTGTAATTATAATATTCTTTAATTTAAAAACACACCTGCAGAGTTCACCTTTCTTTTTTGCTTTTATTTAAAGTTTCATTTGTCATTTGTTATATAATTTTGTATACATATTTGTTATGTGGTATATAAATACTAAACAGTCCATTTATATAAATTTACTTTTATCACGATTTTTTTAATTTCGTCATATTCTTTTTATTCAGTAACTGTTCTCCATGCAATAACAGTTAATTTTAGAAATTCATCATAAATGTAATTTGAAAGTAAAATCGTCTTTCAGATAGTTCAATGAAATACGCAATCGTCTCTATGCAGAACTTTTCAAAGAAGAAAGGCGAGAAAGTTTTTAAAAGGAAATAAAATAAATAGCATGCAGAGGCTTTGAAATGAACTAAAAAAGATTTAGATCGAAAGGAGCGTTCTCAGAAACTAAAATAAACCCCTGTGTTTCTGGTTGCCGAGCAAAGGGGCTTAGGGAAATGAATCGGTACTTTTTACCTCAAGGAAGCCGAGAAGGGGGGGGGGAGGTTGCAGACCTCACCACCGGGCGAGAGAGAGAATAGCAATGAAATAATGGTTCATATATCTTATCTTATTGTATTAAACGAGCAATTCTTGTATATATACCAGGTGAGTTTTTTACTTTATCCAATGCAAAGCATGGGTAAAGTATTGCAATCGCTCTCGGGGCAAGCGTGGCTTCAAAGGGTCCTCAGGTAAAGACTACGGAACCCATGGACTCAATTAAAGTCACAAATTGTAGTATTCAATTAGGTTGAATTTTAGCACGTGACGGTTTTGCCAAAAATTACATGGGGTCTCGTCGAGAGGCCAAAAAGTGCGATTTTTTCATTTAGTGCGTGCGGATGGATGTATGTATGTATGGATGTATGTATGTTATCGTTTTTTTGGCCCACGATTTTTTCCACACCGTTACACCGATTGAAATGAAATTGAAAACCTAGCATTCTTTGAACAAAATGAAGCGCTGATTAGTTTTTGGTACATATCGACCCACAAACATTAGTACTTTATTTCAGTACTTTTTTAGTTTTTTCTAAATATCTTGAAAATGACTTAACCAATTTTGATGAAATTTAATATCCTAATTAAGTACCTTGGGGACCACAAAAAAGGATAAATAAAGTTTTTAGTAAAATTATATTTTAAAGTACTTTACTCTAGAGTAAGAGAGTACTTTTTTTAATTTTTTAAATTCTTTAAAATTTATTCATTTGAACCTTTTAATATAGCTCATTTAGCCTTGCTTAAATAAGAATGGATAGGCTTCTCTCTGTGAAATGCTAAAAATTTGGGAGAAAATTTTATAAGTAACCATAGCAACTGCGTTGTTTTCTTATCCCTCATCAAGCTTGAGTTGTTTGCCATAAAAGAATTTAGTCTTTTTGATTTTAAGTCTATTCTTCCACGTTTTCAGTAGAGGTTGCCATTAATAGTCAAAACATCAAAAATGGAATGCAATAAGGTTATTCCTCTAGTATTAGATAAGAATCGATCGTTATTTTTGATTTTAAGTCGATTCCTCCATGCCTTCAGCAATGGTTACCAATAATAATCGAAACGTCAAAAACCTAATGTAGAATTGTTATTCCTCAAGTATTAGATGAGAATCGATGGCTATTTTTGATTTTAAGTCGATTCCTCCATGTCTTCAGCAATGGTTACCAATAAAAACCGAAATGTCAAAAATCAAATGTTGAATGGTTATTCCTCAACTATTAAATGAGAATTATTTTTGAATTAATGTCAATATGAACTACAAATTGCAAGTGATATCTGATTAATAATAAAGGAACAAACATATTAATATTTCAAATGAATTTGGATAAAGTTTAGCAACGATCCGTTGCAGTTTATTTATCTTGAGACAGTCTTATAACTCAAAAACAGTGGATTATATGGAAAATAGTTTCAAATAAAAGTTTGTTTATAGCGAGGGAGAAACTAAACTACGCTATTGTTTGTAGACCTAGAACAAGCTTTCAAGGATATTTCAATGTCAACATCGAAAAAATTATATTTTTCGAGATAATAATTGTTTAAAATTATTGGATAAAAATACTTGGTAGGTTTCACATTAAGATATAAAAAAATAAAACGAATTTATTTTTGGAGAATCTTTAATCTCGATATATATATTTCGGGTGACTAACCCATCTTCAGGAGAAACAGATAACTGACCTGGATAAGTCGAAATTGAATACAAGTTGACTTGTATTCAATTTCGACTTATCCAGGTCAGTTACTTTCTGTTTCTCCTGAATGGGTTAGCCACCCGAAATATATATATCAGATTGAAGTTCTCAAAAATAAATTCGTTTTATTTTTATCTTAATGTGAAACCTACCAAGTATTTTATCCAATAATTTTAAACAATGTTTCACCAAGTACCAACACCAAATTCCTTAAAAACTATTAATAATTGTTTTGTCAAAATGTCTGTTAGTTGGTCTGTCTGGTTGTCTGGTTGGTTGTCCGTTAGTCTGTGCGTTACCAAATTTTGTGGACGAGCTAGCTCAAAAACTAGTTTGAATATCGAAACCAAATTTCACACGTAGTTTTGGTCCTTGAGATTAAGAGGTGATTAGATTTTGATGAATATTGACCCAAAATTCAGGGGGGTGGAGGGGGGTTAAAAATTAAAAATCTAGGCCATGTGAGCAAACTCAAACAAATTTTGTATACATAATCAGTGGGACCCCAGAAGTCTAAAAATGCAAAAACTAACCCCCGCCACCTACATGATTATAAATAATTTTAGGGGACAGGTTGTATGGTAAAGTCAAGTGGATGACCACATCAGAACACATCAGCTTATTTGGTACAATTTTCGCTGTTATTTGTTTTTATTTTGACTCTCTCTCTCTGCTAAAGTTTAGTTGATCCGGTTAAAAGCGTCTTCTTATTTTCTGATTGCTTTCTACAAGAGTGATGGCATCAGCAATTTTTTATCATTCTATTTCATTTCCTGAACTGAATCTTTTTTTATCCTTGAATTCTTTGATCGTTTCTTTTATGTATAAATTAAAAACCATAGAGTGACAGACACACTTGGCTTCTCGCTTTTTATTTTGGCTCCTCTGTGGTCCCACTGCTACAACTATTATTGCCTTCGCTTTATATATAAATATAGAAAAACGATAATAAAAAATTGAAATTTATTGCCTGTCCCCTTTCATATCTTAATTTATAGATATACCTGGCCACCGAGTGATACTCGGTAAATTTTTGCTTCAGTTAATACCTTTATATTAATCCCCGAAACCCCCATCGCCCCCCGGACCCCCATCTCCTGCACCCTTACCCCCACACCTACACCCCCACTCCGCCCCCGAAACCCCGTACCCCCGACCCCCACTACTGCACCCCCATATCTAACCCCGCCCACGCACCCAGTTTTTGAATTTCTAGCCTTCAGTCGCCCACAGATTATGTGTATATATATAAATAAATACGGTATAATTTTTTTTTAAATTAAATAACAATTTTTGAGTCCATCAATTAAATTGTCAAATTAATATTTGTGGGATAGATTTATAAATTTTATTAAACCAATTATTTTACATTAATTAATGTATACATTGTATTTTTGCTTCGATTCCGGAGATTACTTCTCCACCATCGAGTGTCCTTATTCATCTTTAGTCCTTGTTTTTAATAAGAGAAAAATCTAATTAGATAAAAAAATCTCTTTTCCGATAATTATTTCAATTCCATTATTCCCCAATCAAGTCGATTGGTTAACCTCTTATTATCCCCCATTCCCCCGAATCAATACAATTTTTTTTTTTTTAAATTTTATTAAACCAATTATTGTAGATTAATTAATGTATACATTGTATTTTTTGCTTCGATTCCGGAGAATACTTCTCCACCATCGAGTGTCTTTATTCATCTTTAGTCCTTGTTTTTAATAAGAGGAAAAATCTAATTAGATAAAAAAACCTCTTTTCCGATAATTATTTCAATTCCATTAATCCCCAATCAAGTCGATTGGTCTTCTCCTCCCATTAATTCCCGAATCAATATATTTGCCCAATTTTTAATTTATAATAATAATTGTAATAATCTTATTGTGGGATATAAAATTGAAAAACCAATTATTTATTAAAACGAAATTGAATAAAAATATAAATAAATATTTTTATCGAGACAACCATCTGTGAATAATTATTTCAATTAACAAAAATCCCATCAAAAACAACTTAGCCGAAGATGAGACCGTGACAGATCGAATGTCCAACACAAAACCCTCCTAACCAGTGAATTTCATCCAAATCGTTAGATAAATTATATTTTTCTCATTAATTTATCAAAGAATAATTGATACGTCAACGAGAATTATTTTGACCGCGATGATTTGAAAAAGATATTTTTATTTCGCGAGACTACTGCGGATTACGCTATTGGAGTCTGCGGAATATTAAGTCTGGACCAAGAGAGAAAAAGATGTGATCCACTTAGCTACAATCCAACGTCATTTCGCGTATAGCCCGCTAGACATTCGGATGGATCACCAAGTGAATTTGAAATCTCAGATGTTATATATTTGAGGCAAGCATCTACATACAAGCTAATAGATCTAGCGCTCTGGACTGGGAGATCGAATATATAACATCTGAGATTTCACTTGGTGATACATCCGAATGTCTAGCGGGCTATACGCGAAATGACGTTAGATTGTAGCTAGGTGGATCACATCTTTTTCTCTCTTGGTCCAGACTTAATACTCCGCAGACTCCAATAGCTTAATCCGCAGTAGTCTCGCGAGATAAAAATATCTTTTTCAAATCAGCGCGGTCAAAATAATTCTCGTTGACGTATCAATTATTCTTTGATAAATTAATGAGAAAAAATATAATTTATTTAATATCATTATTTCAAGTTAGAAATATATAAGTTCAAATATTAATATTTTCACTCAATATTTGACAAAAATTCCCTACATTAGATTCGCGATTGAATCAAATGTAGAAAACATTCTGTCAAATCGTTAGAACCGTTTTCGAGAAACCGACCGGATATATATATATACAAACTTTGCTCGTTTAATATAATAAGATATAATATATATTTTCTATAAGGATTTTGAAAGAACGGATTGTAAATTTGTAGTTATGATGGTGAATCAACTACTCTTAACGAGTGTTTTGTTTTCATAACAAGCGTGGATGAGTCTACAAGTCTAGATGCTACTCAAAGACTTTCGTGAGAAACAGTTTAAAGTACACTTCAGATAAAAATAAGAAAACTTGTGGGGTTTAAACTTTAAAGAACTTATCAACTAGAGAATCCTAGAGGGAAGAACTATAGTGACATAAAGCGAATGTGAAGATGTATCTAAATATCCAATATTAGCACTTTGGTTACCAATACTAACCCAAGTAGGAATATAAATAAGGCAGCCTTAAGCCGCCACGAATATTGATGTCTTAACGGGATCCCCACACATCCTTTTATTGTAGGTATATTAAGTCAGCTTTCCATCTTTAGATATACCTACCACTCAACCAGCAAATAATCATTTTAAATAAACGCGTTATTTTCAGTCTTTTCAACTACACATATTTCTTCTTCATTGTTCTGTGATATCTACGAAAAACCGCTTTATTTTTTACTTTACCATATAGAGAATGGTCATGTAGTGTAAACGTGTATGGAAAAAGTGTTTTTTTGCTTTTTTTTCGAAATAACTCAAAAACGGCTGAAACTATTTTGATTAAAAAAATTAGGCGAAACCATGACATTTCGGTCTACAAAAAAGCCATAATAGTGTGATCATCAAAAAAATTATATTTTTCGAGATAATAACTGATTTGTCAAAATGTCTGTTAGTATAATACGTTAGTTAGTACCTTACCATAGTTAGTATGTGCGTTAACAAATTTTTGTGGACGGACTAGCTCAAAAACTGTAGTGAAATTTCACATGTAGTTTTGGTGAATTGAGATTAAGAGCTGATTAGATTTTGGTTGAAATCGGACCCCAAAACAAAGGGAGGGGGAGGAGTTTAAAAATTAAAATTATAAGATTTCAAACTAAAAAAAAAACAAGAAAAATGGAATATACTATAAAATTAACTTATAATAACGAAAAGATTTTTTTCTGGGGCCAAAATTGGGGGGGGGGGATATAGGGTCAAAAAATGAAAATCTAGACCCTTGGACCCAACTCAACCAAATTTTGTATACATAACCAGTGGGCCCCAGAAGTCTATATGTGCAAAAACTAACCGCCCACTGATTATGTATAGGAACAATATTTGGTTGAGTTTGGTCCAAGGGCTTAGATTTTCATTTTTTGACCTACGCCCCTAAATGATTATAAATGAGTTTATTAAATATTAAATATAAGGGGTCAGGCGTATGGTAAAGTCAGAAGAAGAAGAACACAATAGAATAGAAGAGATATGAAATCGATGAGAGTTCTTAACTATTTTTCAAACCACCCTCTTATTCATAAGAGGAACTTGATCTTCAACATGTTCCTTCGATCGGATAGATTATCCGATTCTGAATATAAAGATGTATGCTACCAGCAAATAGAACAATTGTTGGTGGTTAATGGTTACCCAAGGCATTTTGTTAGAACTGTGCGCCTACAGAGGAGAAACAGTCAACATAGGGGAGGTATAACAACACCTAATACAAACCCAAACATTGTAAAATTGTATAGAAGCCTCACATATATACTGGCTTATCCGAAAATATAAAGAAATTGATATAAATGATAGTGTTGTGGTCAGCTATAGACCAATAAGAACACTATCATATATGTACCATATAATAATAAAACTCCCACCCCCTACCTAAATAACTCAAACTTGATATACAGGATCAATTGCAGGGATTGCGACCAGTGCTATGTGGGTATGACCTGTCAATACCTAGCCCGCCGTATCTCTCAACATAAATATAATGTTGCAAGAGAGGAAAAACACATAGCACTGGCCGCACATGCCCTTGATGAAGGCCATACATTTGACTTTGAAAACACCAAAATTCTGCACTTTGAAGATAATGTATGGAAAAGGCAGATTTTGGAATCAATGTATATATTTGTAAATAAGACTGTAAATTTTAAGAGAGAATTTAATTGTACTATATTGTCATATAGAAACGTGTTAATTGGTAATTAATTTGACGAACCTGATTAAAGGAAAATTAATAAATATTATGTCTATATATAGATATCTCATTATATGTAATTTGTCATAATGACCAGTTAATGAAAAATAATTATATTGATTTACTCTTGAAGCCATTTCGCAATCGACATTTCGTCTTGAAAGAAAAAAGACAATTGAGAAGATTATATCTTTCGGCCTTCTGGCGAACCCTGTAAAAAGTTTTGTATATATCCTATTTATTTATGTTTCTTGTATATAATTTTAACTAATGACAAGTGTATCAAAAAAAAAAATTATATAAATATTGACTAATTCCCGGTAAGCAGAAAAATAAAAATAAAATTGTAATTGATTATGTGCTCGGGTGAGACTGATTTGTTGTCATTAATATTGTTCTTTTGTTTAGCTCTGAAGATGGCCATAACCAATGGCCGAAACGTTAGTGGGAATTGAGAAATAAATAAAAAGAAAAAATTGAAGCTGCACGTCTCTTATTTTAAACCTAAACAAATAAATTACTACAGCTATAAAAAAAATTTCTTAATAAATTGAATTAATATTAAACTTCATCCCATCCATATTATTTGGTGAATTAAGTATGTTAGAAGATATTTGGACGGGAAAGTAGAAAATCAAAAAATTCTCATTGATTTACGCTGAAAATTCGATTAGAATTATGTTTAATTTTCTACTTTCCCGTCCAAATACCTTTCTAACATACTTAATTAATATTCAACAAGTATTTTTACCAGGCAAAAAAAATTAATTTTTTTTTTGAAAAATTAATCCAATTGTCGGCTTTAATATCAGCTGGTATTAAAAAGTAAATTCATTTTTTTCCCTTCCCTGGCCTCGCAAAGTAAATTCATAAAATGTTTATAATTGCAAAATTCAAAATTTAATGTAATAATAAAATTAAAATTATATTTTATTAAGAGTTACAGAGTTGTTTAATTAATGAGGAATACATTAAGAAATGTATCTTTTTGTTTACTGTACATTTTCAGAGTTATGTGAAGCATTTTTTTAATTCTTCCGAAAAGAAGTAAATTAAATTAAGACTGGTATAGCACAGGAGGATTTTAGCGTTTATCGCCCATGGCATGAAAAAATTATATTATCTAATTATGTTTTTTGGGGTGGGAAAAAATTATTTTTGTAAATTACGAATCGCTAACAACTTTTAATATTAAAACTCTTATATCCTTTAAAGGAGATTTTTATTAAAGGATTCCCTTCCAATTTTCGACCATTTCTCGTGAAACAATATACGCCTAATTAGGGTTTCTCATTCCCTGGCAAATAATCATTCCCGGGAAAAGAGATATTCTCCAGGATTCCCGGGAAAACCAGGTTTTAATATTTACTAATCAAAATAAATTTATTAATTTGAAAAAACATTTAAAATATTCATTAACTTTTGTCATTAAAACAAAAAACTTAATTACTAATATAACAAAAAAAAGTTATTTATCAGAAGAGTTTTTATAATGAGTTCTGAGACAAAAACTAGCCCATTAACCGAATTGTAGTTGAGTCGTGTCCTAATTTTGGTGACAAAAAAGCCAGAAGTCGAAAATAGTACTCCTTCACTTTTTATTTTTCCTTTCTTTTTTTTGAAATATCTCAAAAACGGCTGAAACTATTTTGATTAAAAAAATTGAGCGAAACCATGGCATTTCGCTCTACAAAAAAGCTCTAATAAGTGACCATCGAAAAAATTATATTTTTCGAGATAATAATTGTTTTGTCAAAATGTCTGTTAGTCTGTCTGTCGTGCGTTACCAAATTTTTGTGGACGAGCTAGCTCAAAAACTAGTGTGAATATCGAAACCAAATTTCACAGGTAGTTTTGGTCCATTGAGATTAAGAGCTGATTAGATTTTGATGCATATCGACCCAAAATTAAGGGGTGGAGAGGGGTTAAAAATTAAAAATCTAGGCCATTTGAGCAAACTCAACCAAATTTTGTATACATAATCAGTGGGACCCCAGAAGTCTAAAAATGCAAAAACTAACCGCCCAAAAGGGAGGGGGGGGGTGCATGGTCAAAAATGAAAATATAGGCTCTTCTACCAAACTCAACCAAATTTTGTATACATAATCAGAAGTCTAAAAATGGAAAAACTAACCCTCCTACCCTACGTGATTATAAATAATTTTATTAAATATTAAATATAAGAGAGGGGCCAGGTTGTATGGTAAAGTCAAATGGATGGCCACATCAGAACACTTCAGCTTATTTTATCTTCACATGGTATACACTTTTTTTAAATAAAAACCTCTTCTCTTAATCTATATTTCAGCTTTTCTTGATTCTCTAGACTTGGATATTTAATAATTTTGAGTTCTTGACCCCTCCTTATTTTAGAACTTCCATGAAAATCCACACAAAATTTTTAAATAAAGATAAATACTCTCCCTACATAAATTTCAACTTTTTTAGATTATTATGTTGAAAATTTATTAATAATTTTAATTTTTTCTAAACCTTTTTCCTTTCTCTTAATTTTGAACCTTAGATAGTCAACTTAAAACTAAAATTTGTTTATGAGTTCTCCAACTATTTTCAAATTTAATTTACCAAGATTTCCTATTACTTTTTTTTAGATTAACCTTATTTTTTTTACTTTTTTTTTTGTCTGGGAAAACCATTTAATTTCTGTACATCCATAAAATTTACTAAGATTTCCTATTACTGTCTTTGTCTAATTATTTCCAGCCGCTGCAGAACTCATAAATAAAGTGACGAATCGTCGGCATTATTAAATAATAAAACTCTGTTTTTAATTATATTTTTTTTGTCCAACTTCCTACGATTCCATTTCAATAATTTAATTATGGATACGTTTAGTGAAACAGTATTTAGACTTATGCTAACTTAAAAACTGGGATCCCAAAATTTAGTTAACTTCAATGCAGGGAAAACTCAGTGTTGCCTTATTCTAGGCGCGTCGACAGAAACCTCCCAAACATATCATTCGACTCAAACTCAGAATTCAGGGATAGAATTTCAATGCTAGGCGTAACTCTAGGGTCTGACTTTCATGGAATGACCATATCTCAACCACTGCTAAAAGCTGCAGCACGCAAGCTTGGTCTCCTATTTAGGTCTAGACGCTGTTATACTCCCAGTCAACTTCTTATACTGTATAAGGCCCAAATTCGTCCCTGTCTCGAATATGGCTCTCGTCTGCGGAGGGGTGCATCCAAGCAGTCTCTTGCTACACTGGATGCAATTCAGAAGCGAGCAATTAAACTAATACGAGAACCGGCTCTAACCAACTCACTCAACTCCCTGGCTCACCGACGAACCGTTTGTGCCCTTTCCCTGTACCGCAGATACTATCACGGTGTCTGTTCAGTCGAGCTGATATCAATTATCCCCCCTAATGCCCTCTTTGCGAGAAACACGCGGTTTTCTAGTGCTCAGCACCCCTTCGCTGTCAAATTGGTTAAAAGTCGAACAAGCGCTTTCGCCAATTCTTTTGTCCCTATGACCTCCAGAGACTGGAACTCGCTCCCTGCCACCATCTTTCCCGCGACTTATAACCTTCAGCTATTTAAGACCCGTTTCCACAGATACCTTCGACCCGCGCCCAACCCATAAAATTCTTTCTTCTTTTCACGATGGAGGGGTCAACCCAGGCCTTTTAGGGGTTGCACCTTTTTGGTGTAACTCCTTCTCTCATCATTATGATAAAAAGAGTATTTAGTATTACTTTTTTTTGGAATGAGCTTCCAGCCAAATTTCATGCAAACCCGACTCTTGGTGCTCTCAGGTCTTCGTTCTTTATGGATCCCAATAATTGATATTCCTTACTCTTATTTCCTTTATGTCGTTTAATCTTTCTTTAACTTTTTTCGCCTTCTAAACGTTTGATTGGTATAAACTCTTATGCCAATTTTGTAAATTAATCCAGTCAAATTGTGTTTTTATCGGGAAAGTTTTGGGATAGTTCTGATTTTTTGGGATAGTTCTGATTTTTTGGCATTATATATGTTTTTTGGGGCGCTGAATCCAAACCTGAGGTTTCCCACCAAAATTTCGAGAAGCAACATTGTAGAAAATTCAAAAAAAGGTGAAAATTTCCATTTTTTGGCGGTTGTTCGAATAGAACTCGAAAACTATCAACTTTTCGTAAATAACCTTCCTATTCAAAATGAAAGTTCATAAAATTTCCTACAAATTTCATTTTCTAAGATTTTTTTCTCCTACCAACCGTTTGGGCTCAAATGCAAAATCCAAGTTTTCGACCTCGGGAGCCTCCCCGGATCACCCAAAAACTCGCACTTTTTTTCTCGATATTTTCCCATTTTGACCATGAAGGAGCACGTTTTTGACAAAGACCACTCTATACATTTTTAGACTAGATTAAATTTTCTACAATTCTAACAAAGTTTCATCTTAATTGGATATATGGTAATCCGTGCCGCAATGAGGTTGAAGTTTTGAAAAACTGCAAATTTTTGGAAAAAATCGCAATTTTTCCTTCATAAAATAAAAACCACTCATTCGAGAAACTTGATTTCTATCTCATTCTCTAGGAAATTTAATTGACTTGAACGTTTATTTGGACTACTTTTTGATAAAACTTTTATATTTATAGATATCCAGCATTTTCCATGATACTTCTGAGGATTCGAACATATCCTGTTATGGAAAATGCTGGATATCTATAAATCTAAGAGTTTTATCAAAAAAGTAGTCCAAGTAAACGTTCAATTCAACAAAATTTCCTAGAGAATGAGATAGAAATCAAGTTTCTAGGATGAGTGGTTTTTATTTTTATGAAGGAAATATTGCGAATTTTTAAAAAAAAATTGCAGTTTTTCAAAAGCATTTAATTTCTGTACATCCATAATTTCCTGGTAAATCTCTTAATTTGTCTAATAGTGTGTTCTTTTCTTGAAGTAAATAAATATATAAATAGAGGCCATGGTAATCTGAGCTAAAGTCGTTTTTAGTTTTTTTGCTAACTTGAAATAGGTACCTAGTATAAATTAACAGTAAATAGAAAAATTTTAAAATCTACTAACTTGTAGAAAATTCTACAATTGTTTTTCATTCGTAGAATCAAAAGTATAGTATAAAGTTGTTTAAAAATATAAGTATCTTTTTTTATCCTCTGTGTGTTGAAGAGCAAGTTGTGATTCAGCGCAGAAAGATAGATCGTGAGATGAGAATAAATTTTCACATCAGTGAGAGCGCAAAGAGGGAAAAAGAAAAAAAAGAAAAAAGAAAATTGCACTATAACCGAGACAACGGAGAGATGAGAAAGGAGAGAGGAGAAAAAAAGAAAAGAAAAAGAAACCAGCCAAGAAAAATGCCGATTGAAGCGGAAACGAATATGAATTTTGTATTTGTACTTCAAGTGCCATCTTACGGTTACTTTCAAGACTACAACTAGATGTATGCTTTTGAATTTTTAGAGGTAAACTAAAATAAATAGTTATATTGTATAATTTGTTTGTGTTCAATAAATAATCATAATTAATTATGTGTGATTTAAATAAAAATTCAAATTTTAAAATAAGTAGTTTTTTTAAACAAAATCCGGTAAATCATTTATAATACTGTTAGGGCTCTCGTGAGGTGAGTGCTGTGTGGTGCTTTTGTGCGCCCCCATCAAGTCGATGGGGTCCTAACAATCTGTTGAGTGCAGGTTGTAGGTTGCGTGTTCATATAGGGTGTGTGCAGGGGAGGGGCTGCTGGTTGGCGTTTGGCCCCTCCAAATTCGTATGTCGAATCCGTTCGCTTCTCAGTCGAAGTCGAGTCGCTTCAATTATAGCATGGGTGATAATACTTCACTCAGCGCAAAATAGACGCAACGATCCGACTGAGTCATCTGGCGGCGTGCCCCGCGACTACGTCGCCGCGAGCAAGAAGCGGGCCGCTACAATACCAATTAAAAAAAAATGAATAGTATGTTATTAGAGGAAAAAGTGAAAACTTTTACAAACTCAGTACGCTAGTGAAAGCCCTCTGAAAGCGAGAAAAACTTCCCAGTCTCTTGAACTCTCGCTTATTTAGGTTTGATTGTATTAAAACTTACCTATAGTTTAACAGTTGAAATTTTATTAAAATCACACATAATTAATTATTTATTGAAAACGAATAAATAATAAAATAAAACTACAATGTTTGCTTGACTTATTGGGTGCTTATTATGGTGGAACGAAAATGTCCTTTTTTTAAAAATTTTTTTTATTTTGTATTTATAATAATGCCCGAAATTTTTTCATTTTAAGTTCATAAAGGGGGGGTCGGGTAGGCTAGGCGGTAGCATGTCAGCCAGCTAAAAAAAAAAAAAAAAAAAAAGTTCATAAAGAAAGGACAAAATTTGGTTGTCAAATTTCAATATCTTAGGTGCCTTAGCCGCAAAGAGCTTTAATATTGTTAAAAATTTCAAAAAAAATTTTGAAAGATGTTTTTAATGTTTTCTTCTGCATCTAATTGTACCAAAATTTAGTTGTAATACAAGAAAATGATATAAAAATTATTTATATTACAAAATATGCAACATCATTCGAAATAATAGTAAAAAAATTGCACTTTTATCAAATTGTATCGTTCTTACGGCTCCTCAAGACATGCTATAAAAATTTCTATGGCTTTTTTACATCAATTAACATTTATGTTGTGGTATTACAATAAAAATTTATTGTTTTTACATACATATAAAAAAAAAATAAAAAAGAATAAGAACCTAGCCAAATCTGTTAATTTATGAAACATGCTCCAATGACTTTTATATTTTGTTTTCCTCTTTTTCTACTACTAAAGACAACTTTTCCACGCTATTACAAATAAAAATAAACTGCAACGGATCGTTGCTAAACTTTATCCAAATTCATTTGAAATATTAATATGTTCTAGAGTAAAGTACTTTAAAATATAATTTTACTAAAAACTTTATTTAACCTTTTTTGTGGGTCCAAAGGTACTTAATTAGGATATTAAATTTCATCAAAATTGGTTAAGTCATTTTCATGATATTTAGAAAAAACTAAAAAAGTACTGAAATAAAGTACTAATGTTTGTAGACCGATATGTACCAAAAACTAATCAGCGCTTCATTTTGTTAAAATACTGGTAGGTTTTCAATTTCAATTCATTCGGTGCAACGGTGTGGAAAAATTCGTGGACGAAAAAAACGATAACACACACACATCCATCCATCCATCCGCACGCACTTCCAAAAAAATGGCATTTTTTGGCCTCTCGGCGAGATCCCAGGAAATTTTTGGCAAAACCGTCACGTGCTAAAATTCATTCTCATTGAATACTTCAATTTGTGACCTTAATTGAGTCCATGGGTTCCGTAGTCTTTACCTGAGGACCCTTTGAAGTTGCGCTTGCCTCGAGAGCGATTACAATACTTTCTCCCATGCTTCGCATTGGATAAAGTAAAAATCAAAATGTGTATTTTCGTTCCACCCTAGCGCTCGTCCTTGATAACGATCACAAAATAAGTCGGTTGTAGTTTTATTTTATAATTTATTCGTGTTCAATAAATAATTATAATTAATTATGGGTGATTTTAATAAAATTTCAACTCTTAATAAAATGAATCACAAAAATAAAAGCTTCAACAGCTTCATTACTGATAAATTATCAATAGTTTTTATTACAAATAAATTTTTTTGAAAATAATTAAGAAATTGAATTTATAACACAGGTTCACTAAACAAAAAATACATTTTTAATAATGAATTTTATAATTAATTTTATTACTAGGGCGAGGGCGGCGTAGAGAATACCTAGTCTTAAAAATGTGTGAGCCTCATCCACATAAGCTCACATCAGGGGAAGTGAAACTTTAATTATTTTAAAACCCATTAATTGTTCATGACAAATAAAATTTATTAAAATTAGGAAATTTAAATTATTATTTTAAAACACACAAATTGTTCATGACAAATAAAATTTAATAAAATTATTAATTTAAGGAGGTTCTTTAGCCAATCCACACAAAAAGTTTTAGCCTCGTAACCACTCTATAAATATGAACGGTGCTAAAATTTTAGATTGTTTTTTTAACGTGACTGTACTTTTTACACTACTATATCCTCTTTATGAATGGATCATTTCCAAGCCAATGATATTATATCCCCTTCACTAAGAATAATCGCCCAAATATGTTTTTTTTTGTTTTTTATCAAAACTACCTGGTAAATAATTTCAATTTTTTTTTTAAGTTACTCCGAATATATAATTCTAATAGTTTTTCATCAAGATGGTGAAAGTCCTTCAATGAAAAAAAATAAAATAATGATAATTTTCCCACCCTTTGCCAATCTACCATATATGTAACCAATTTCATTTTTAATTGCAATTATTTCATGTTTGGTGTGGTAAATAGTCTTCAAATTTTAACCGTATGTGTATTATGGATGGACTTATATTTTAAGTTTCGAAGACTTCTTGAATTTTCGCATTTGTGAAAGAACTACCTTAAAGTCAAGGGTGCTTTCTTTTATTTCTCCTCTATTGAGTCATTTCCCCTTTATTGTAACTAAAAAATTTAAACAGATACGTCGCTAAAGAAGTTTCACTTCAAAAAGTTTTCCGTTTTTCGTCCAATTTATAATATCAATATTTTGACCAGATCGTTAAAGCGATAATTATGAAATATATTGTATTTCTTTATAGAATTTTAAATGTTTTAGCTTTTACTAAGAACTGAATGAGACCAATTATTTTAGTTATTTTAAAATAATTAATTGAAATAGTACTCACTCCAATTTAGGCGAAGAAAGCAATTTCCGGCACTTCTCCTGTACTTCCGGTAACATCCAACACTCGTGCGATTGGTTGTCCAAATCAGAGCAATAACAAATTTTTGAGTCGGCAAAGTCATCAGGGGTGAGTCTTCCGCCGTTTGGATAGATCTTTTGGTCCACGTCCATCTCGCCTACATAGAACTTTTCCAAGTATTCGTTATACGTGTGATTGCCAGCGTAAATGGCTAAATGGCTCGCAGGGATAATGTGCTTAACGATCTTCTGCCCAGGGATACTAAGTCTACTGACGGACGTCTCTGAGAGTCTCTTTTCTTGAAGAACCTTCTCCATAGCTTTGAATCGGACTTGAAGCAGCATATGATGGGGGTTAAAAGAAGGCGAAATCCGCTGATGATATCGCGACGAAGTTTTGGCCAATTGATCCATCGAGAGCGCATGGGCGTAGGGCGTTGAAAAGGATCGTAGATCTCGAAACCTTCGTTGAGAATATAGGCAGTTGAAGTCTGCAGATTTAAGACGCACCCACAGATGCTGGTTTGCGATGAGGTAGTCGACGTTTGGGTCGAATCCGGGGATGGAGGAGGTGGACCTGGCGAGGGGAGCATTTCCTGCTGCAGGAATGAACCAGGTCTTGTCGGCGTAGAACGAGACGGTTTGGAGGGCATCCTCAAAGGCACGGGCGCTGCTTTTTATTGTCGATTGGTGCATATTTCAGCTGCATTGTCTCACTCGAGGGGTTGGTTCAATGAGAGGCTTTACTCTGAGCTGGTGACAGTTATAAGAAACCCTCCAAGGATTATAAATAACAGTAAATATTAGTTTATAAATATTTAAGATTCAAGGCCATTTAGATCAGAAATCTTAGATTTATGATTAAAAATTTTGATTTAGTGAAATTAATTATTATTATAATTGAGATGGAACTATCACAGAGTTTCCCAAAGTGTGGGTCGCGAAAAAAAATTGTAAAAACACAAAAAAAATTTTTTTTTACATCAGTTAGACACTAGCAATAGTGGCAAAGTGTGTATTTGTACTCTTTCATATAGCTTTATCGCCCGCTTTATGTGACAAACAACATCATCCTTCGCACTAAGGACAAACTATGTGCAAATAAAGTTTACTACATTTACTAAAGTTTTAAATGAGATGTTTTCGTGACGAAAAAGGAATGAGATGCCTGTCTTTAAAGAGTTGATGGAGACCCCGAAACACTCGTCGACTGACCGAATTAATGTGTTCCTCCCAGGTGAAGAATCGGTCAAAGATGACCCCGAGATTAAGGACACACTCGCTATACTCAATCTGGTGCCCATTTACACTTACTCTAGGGGGGTCACCGCCAGAAAGCCTCCTGACAAAAGAATGACTACCAATAATCATGGCCTTGGTTTTTCCCTCATTAATTGTTAAATAGTTTTTCGCGGGCCCAGGAACAAATAGCCTATATTTTTATTCATTAAACTAACCGCAGTTTCCACTCCATCGGGGGGAAACGACAGATAGACCTGCAGGTCATCCGCATAAAGGTGATAATTGCTCGCATTTGTGGAGAGGAGCCCCCAAGTATTCTCTTAATACCTTAGATGCAATTCAGAGGCGAGCTATCAGACTGATAGGCGATCCTACATTAACTGACACTCTCGGACTCCCTAGCCCATCGTAGATCTGTCTCCCGCCCTATCCCTTTTTTATAGATATTACCATGGCTTTTGTTCTGACGAAATAAAATCGATAATCCCACCAAAGGCCTCATTTGCCCGAAATACACGATTTTCTAAAATTCAACACCCCTACTCGCTTAAACTAGATACTAATCGAACAAACGCTTTCGCCAATTCATTTATCCCTATGACATCTAGAGACTGGAATTCTCTTCCCCGACCGTCTTTCCAGCTACTTATAACCTTCAAACTTTCAAGACCAGCATCCACAGATACCTTCGACCTCTACCCAATCTCTAAATCTCCCCTTATCTTCACGTTACAAGGGTCCACCACGGACTTCAGAGGTTGTACCTTCTTGGTGCAACTTCTTCTTGTATTAATATCATTATAAAAAAAAAAAAAAAAAAATTGCAACTCTCCAAGCAGTCGGACAGGTCCAAAATAAAAAGGGAAAAGAGAAGAGGGCATTTTTTTTAGACTTCATTGTATACATCGGCAATCTGCCCTTGCGGGCAATAAGCTTATTTACAGTCAATGAATGAAAAATGACATGGTTAGTATTTACAATATTTGAGATAGAATAATGAGAGCTCCATTGAGCTTTACATTGAGGTGCGACTTTTGGGTTTTGTATTAAAACTATGATTAAAAATAAATAAAAAGTAAAATAAAAATGTAAAAAGAAAGAAAAGGTTTGGCGTGATCACGTGAAGCTCTGTGGTAGGTCGATTGGTCTGTGTTTTTTTAATCTTGTTGGTGGTAATATTGATATTATGTCTTGAGCATACTCATTGGGCTGGTGAGTCAGTTTGTCTAGGTACGTGTTGCCTGTGATGTCTTATTTTATCTTTGACTGAGGGGATTTCTGTCTTTTAATGTTGTACAGTTTGGTACCCAGCCCGGGGCATCGACTATTGCTCTCAGTACTAAATGAATATAATTGTTAATTTTTTAATTACTTATATTTTTCTTAAATAATTATTTTGCAATTTTTGTGTGTGAAATAAACAAACAAATAACTTGATTTTTATTATAAAATAAAATTTGTTTTGTAAATAAATGTTTTTTTTTTTTTTTTTTTCTTAATATGGGTCTCGAAAAATTTTAAAAATCTCGTATCAGGCCGCGGTCAAAAAAAGTTTGGGAAACGCTGAACTATCACATAAAGCAAATTATCAGGAAAACCAGATATATAAATTTTGTATTATATAAGTTGTGTACAATATTGGATCCAAGCGCTATGAGGGTAATTTATCAGGCTCTTTTTGAGAGTATAATTAACTATGGTATAATTGCGTGATAAGGCAACGAAACCACTAATCGCTATAGTATACTAGACTTATTAAAAAAATTAAGGTGCAATCTGTCTTGAGTATTGATGAATCTTTTATTGTTAACACTGTTGTTTGTTATTATGATGTTTGTAAGATGATGTATCCTGAACATAGTGGCAGAACCAGACATAGATCAATTGACCTGCCAAAGATTAATAAGTCAATTATCCAAAAAAATGCCTATTTTGTGGAAAACTCAGTGTTGCCTTATTTCTATTCGCGTCGACAGAAACCTCCCAAACATATCATTCGACTCAAACTCATTAGAATTTAAGGATACAATTTCAATGCTAGGCGTAATAGGGTCTGACCTTTCATGGAATGACCATATCTCCACCACTGCTAAAGTTGCAGCGCGCAAGCTTGGTCTCCTTATTTAGGTCTAGACGCTGTTATACTCCCAGTCAACTTCTTATACTGCTATAAGGCTCAAATTCGCCCCTGTCTCGAATATGGCTCTCATCTGTGGAGGGGGTGCCTCCAAGCATTCTCTTGCTACACTTGATGCGATTCAGAAGCGAGGAATTAAACTGATAGGAGACCCGGCCCTAACCAACTCACTCGACTCCCTGGCTCACCGAAGAACCGTTTCTGCCCTTTCCCTGTACTACAGATACTATCACAGTGTCTGTTCAGTCGAGCTGAAATCAATTATCCCCCCTAAAGCCCTCTTTGCGAGAAACACGCGGTTTTCTAACGCTCAGCACCCCTTCGCTGTCAAATTGGATAAAAGTCGAACAAGCGCTTTCGCCAACTCTTTTATCCTTATGACCTCCAGAGACTGGAACACGCTCCCTGCCACCATCTTTCCCGCGACTTATAACCTTCAGCTATTTAAGACCCCTATCCACAGATACCTTGGACCCCCGCCCAGCCCATAAAATTCTTTCTTCCTCTTTTTCACGATGGAGGGGCCAACCTCAGGCCTTTAGGAGTTGCACCTTTTTGGTGTAACTCCGTCTCTCATCATTTTCATTAAAAAAAAAATTAAATAAGTAGGTTATAATGAAAGGCATTTTAATAAACTCCCAAATGATCTAAAAAATCTGTCGTGTGACAAGAAAGTATTGAAGAAAAAATTGGTTAAATGGATCGTAAATGTGTAATGTGAACTAATGGTTAGGAATGTAACACCATATTTCATTTATTGTAATTGTTTGTAAAATTAAATAATTATTATATTTTAATCCGGTCCTATGTACAGTTGACTTGTCAACTCTATAGGACACGACATATTGTATGTTGTGTATTTTCTGGATAGATAAATAAATAAATTTTATTAATTGATGAGAATTAATCATCATTATAATTGCTCTCAGCATTCGGACTGCTCGCCACTCGAACAGCCCTTCCATAGACCAGTGGTTCTTAACCTATGGGTCGCGACCCAATTTTGGGTCCCAAAGCATATTCTTTGGGTCGCGTAGTGTCGTTAACCAAATATTTCGCCTACTATATTTATTTTCAATAAGTTTAAAAATATATTTTAATTTATTCAACACTATTAAAAATGAAAAACACGTATTTTTTCATTAAAATTTCCTTGGATCCAAAAGTCGCCTTGTTTATCTTGATTAAAAATATATATATATATAATATATGAGTTAAAAAAAGGTCATTATTGTAAAATTAAAGGAAATTTCTAAAGTATCAAAAAGTAATTAAAAAATTTGTCATTTTTTTAGGGGGGGAGGGGTCGCGACATGAACATATTTTCAAATTTGGGCCGCAGTCTTAAAAAGAAACCACGGGCATAGGCTCTTACAACAAAGGACGTATTTCAAAATAATTTTAATTAAAATTAAAAATTATTACTAAAAGGATTAAGAACAGGGTGAAAAAGGTAAAATTTTAAAGAAAATATATATAATTGATAAATATACAATTTTATGTTGGTAAAAAAACAATAATAATTAAATCCAATCTCTTAAAAAAAAAATAAAATATAAATTACATAATTTTAATACATAGAAATGAGATTATTATTTAAATGGAAAGTAGAACCTCTTCGAGATAATAATGTTTGTATTCACTTTTCTCTGACACTTTGTGTACTGTTGCCACTAAATCGATTGGCTTATTTAGAATCGAAGTAATTTCATAGCCCTAAAAAAAATCAAATGACCTTTAATATCTAGAATAAAAAAAAGATATACATAGTAAATATTTTGAATGAAATATTATTCAGGGGAAGCAATAGGTATATATTTTAATTGAAAAAATTGAAAAGTTTTTGTTTTGCCGAGAGTAGCAGAGTTGTTGATTCACAAAAGAGGTTGTCCTCTGCTTGATACAAATAAACATACACACATATATATCGAAATGATATATTATTTATTTGTTTGAGACTATAGTTTCGAAGACTTGGTCTTCATCATCAGTCTTTTTAAATTATAAATATTATTTTTCATGGGGTCAATACCGTATGAATATTGAAAATTTTCGATCTTTACTTAGCTGGGAGCCAGTTAAAATTTTCAATATCCATACCATTTGAACCCATGAAAAATAATATTTATAATTAAAAAAGACTGATGATAAAGACCAAGTCTTCGAAACTATAGTCTCAAACAAATAAATTATATATATACAGATATATAATTTCGATATATATGTGTTTCATCAAGCAGAGGACAACCTAATTAGTAGAGATTGTGGTGTTGGTGCAAGGTGAAACATCTTTAATAAAGATAAAAGTAAATAAATATTATATGCAATTGAAGGAGACAATAAAAGAGTGTGTCTTCTGCTGGAATTATAAATTTTATTTATTTATAACGAGACTATAGTTTCGAGGGCTTTGCCCTCTTCATCATAAATTAATTCCTGTGAATCCATTGAAATAGACTGATGAAGAGGGCAAAGCCCTCGAAACTATAGTCTCGTTATAAATAAATAAAATTTATAATTCCAGCAGAAGATACAGTCTTTTATTGTCTCCTTAAATATATAAAAATTCTGCTACTCTCGGCACAAAAACTTTCAATTTATTATATGGAATATTCATTTACTATGAGTTAAGGATTCTAGGTCAATTGTGTCACATTAAAATTAAAAAAATAAAAGATGTAAATTTTTTCAATATATATATATTTCGAGCTGTAAGCTCATCTTCAGGAAAGTACAGATAACGATGATGAGCTTACAGCTCGAAATATATATATATTGAAAAAAATTACATCTTTTATTTTTTAATTTTAATGTGAAACAAGTGACCTAGAATCCTTAACTCATTTATTTGTTCTGAAGCTGAAAGTGTGAAGGATTTGTAAATAAATTTGTGTAATGGTCTTGTGTCTTGTAAGAGGCGGCCCGCTCCTCGGATGCCCAATAAACAAAATTTATTAATTATAAATGAATATTGCATATAATATTTATTTACTTTTTTATCTTCAGAGGACAACCTCTTTGTTTCTCTTTGTGAATATATATTTTGCTTAATTATAATATTATAGAAGTATTTTCTTTTGGAGAGAACTCAATGGAGAATTAGTGGAAAGACAGCACAATGATGACACTGGTCAACAAAAATTTTTATCTGTAAACCTAACAAAGGATACTAGTAGAGTTTTATACGCTCATTCTTATAGTGTTTTTGAATTTTTTACAACAGGTCAGGATTTTGAGATGTTAATGGTCTAAACATCAAAAAACGATGCTTGTAACCACTTCTTCTTTTAACAGAGCTTGATTATTGTTATTATTTAACATCAACATCAACAGAATCGGTTTTTAAGAGAATGAAAATTAATAATTAATAGAGATTGTGGTGTTGGTGCAAGGTGAAACATCTTTAATAAAGATAAAAGTAAATAAATATTTTATGAAATATTATTCATTTACTATGAGTTAAGATTTCTAGGTCACTAGTTTCACATTAAAAATTAAAAAAATAAGAGGTAAATTTTTTCAATATACATATTTCGGGCTTTCAACCCATCTTCAGGATAATGCAGAAAAAAAAATGTTTTCTTTTCTGTATTTCCATATACAAGAGTATAAATAATTTTTAAAATTTACCTCACTCGATACTTCGGCAGATGGAAGAAGCTTTTCAATAGTACTTGCAAAAGCTGTAAAATAGAATGCGATTAGAATGTTAAATAAAAATACAGTTTTCAATATGAAATCTAGAAACTGATATTTTTTCCGTCTCTAATTTAATCAAGGGGTGTTGAATATTAAAAAAAAAAGTGATTCGAGTAAAAGATGCTTTGGGGAAGATTGAGGTTTTATCTGAGAGGTTTCAACAGAAACTTATCGACAGATAAATAATTAGACACCAAAGAAGCACATCTTCAGCTTCGAGAGGGACTCCAGCCATAAAGTAAAGGGGGCACCCAGTTGACAAATAATTACTTTGAATTTTATAATATAATATCGATAATTTTTAATTTATATAAATAATTATTTAATAAGGGAGCATAAGATTCGTCGACCTTGGGGGCCCGGATAAGCTTTCGCCGGCTTTAACGGCAATGTCACGTAATATATATAGAGTTTTACTAATAAGCATTTTGTCTTTTATTTGTGAATCCTACATAGAAATTTATATTTTTTAAATTTTTATTTTATTAAATGATTTTAATATCTAAGATAAAAATAAATTGACACGTTCTGATGTGGCCATCCACTTGACTTTAATATACACTTCTGGTTGAGTTTGGTACAAGGGCCTAGATTTTAATTTTTTGACCCCCCCCCCTGAGGGGGTCAGTTTTTACATTTTTAGTCTTCTGGTAGCCCACTGATTATGTATACAAAATTTGGTTGAGTTTGATTCAAGAGCCTAGATATTCATTTTTTGGCCCCCTCCCCCCCATTTTAAGCGGTTTGTTTTTGCATTTTTAGTGTTCTAGGGGTCTACTGATTATGTATACAAAATTTGGTCGAGTTTGCTCAAATGGCCTAGATCAGGGGTCGGCAACCCGTGGCTCGCGAGCCACTTGCGGCTATTTCAATGTGAAGATGCGGCTTTATTTTAAATCAAAAATCAAATTTATATGTATCTAATCCTAATCAAACACCATAATATTGAATTAAATATGTTAGTGGCTCTTTAAAAACTGGGAAATTTTGTAAATTGTAACTTTTGACTTTTCCGTCTCAAAAGGTTGCCGACCCCTGGCCTAGATTTTTATTTTTTTGACCCCCTCCTAATTTTGGGGGAGAGAAAAAAAATCCTTATTAGAGGTTCATTTTATAGTATATTTCATTTTTCTCGTTTTTTAGTTTGAAAAATATTATAATTTTAAATTTTAACCCCCCTCAATTATGGATCATTATGCACCAAAATCTAATTAGCTCTTAATCTCAATGGACCAAAACTACGTGTGAAATTTGGTTTTGATATTCACACTAGTTTTTGAGCTAGTTCGTCTCACAAAATATGGTAAGGCACAGACTAACTAACAGAATAACAACCTAACATTCTAACTAACTAAAAGACATTTTGACAAAACAATTATTATCTCGAAAAATATAATTTTTTGATGTTCACTTATTAGAGCTTTTTTGTAGAGCGAAATACCATGGTTTCGCCCAATTTTTTTTAACCAAAATAGTTTCAGCCGTTTTTGAGATATTTCTAAAAAACGAAGCAAAAAAAATACTTTTTTCATGCACGATTGCTAATACTTGACCATACCATGTATGGTAAAGGAAAAACATCATTATTATAATATAATAATTAAAATAACAAAATTTAAAAATATCCAACCTTAATTTTCAATTGAGCTTTCACTTTTTGAAGTCTTAAAATAATCTCTAATGACATTCGTGTGCCAAGAATTGCATCATCCAATTCAATTAAGCAATTCAAACATATAAATTTATCTTCAAATCTTTCTTCTAATCGTTCATCTCCACAAAGAGTACAGAAATGCCAAGAAAATGCTGTCGACTCATCAACCGCAGAAATAAAACCTAAACCAAATAAATTAAATGAATGATTTTACTCAAGATTAAGCACAAGAATTAATTGATGTAATATTTACCTTGAACAGTGATCATTTCATTGCAAGTTGTTTTTTCATCGAATAGAGATGGTCTCGGAGTAAACCGCTCTAATGTTGTATGGATTACTTCATATTGTCCTTGGAAAATTTCATCCAAATATTCGTTGAATATTCTTGACGTATATTTATCCACAACCAAAATATCTTAAAAGATTTAGATCAATTAGAGAATAGAAACTAAATAAGCTGACGTGTTCTGATGTGGCCATCCACTTGACTTTACCATATAACCTGGCCCCTCACTTATATTTAATATTTAATAAAATTATTTTTAATCATGTAGGGGAGGGGGTTTAGTTTTTGCATTTTTAGACTCCTGGAGGGACCCACTGATTATGTATACAAAATTTGGTTGAATTTGGTAAATGGCCAAGATATTAATTTTTTGATCCGCCACCCCCTCCACCCATTTTGGGCGGTTAGTTTTTGCATTTTCAGACTTCTGGGGTCCCACTGATTATGTATACAAAATTTGGTTGAGTTTGGTAAATGGCCAAGATTTTAATTTTTTGACCCTGCACCCCCCCCCCCCATTTTGGGCGGTTAGTTTTTGCATTTTTAGACTCCTGGAGGGACCCACTGATTATGTATACAAAATTTGGTTGAGTTTGGTAAATGGCCAAGAATTTAATTTTTTGACCCTACACCCCCCCCCCCAATTTTAGGCGGTTAGTTTTTGCATTTTTTAGACTTTTGAAGGTCCACTTGATTATGTATATAAAATTTGTTTGAGTTTGGTCAAATAGCGTAGATTTTTAATTTTTAACCCCCCCCCCCCCTTAATTTTTGGTAGATATGCACCAAAATCTAATCAGCTCTTAATCTCAATGGACCAAAACTACGTGTGAAATTTGGTTTTGATATTCAAACTAGTTTTTGAGCTAGCTCGTCCACAAAAATTTGGTAACGCACGGACTAACTAACTACAGACATTTTGACAAAACAATTCATTATCTCGAAAAATATAATTTTTTTCGATGTTCACTTTATTAAAGGCTTTTTGTAGACCGAAATGTCATGGTTTCGCTCAATTTTTTTAATCACAATAGTTTCAGCTGTTTTTTAGATATTTCGAAAAGAAAGAAGGAGAAAAACACTTTTTTCATGCACGATTACAATACTTGACCATACCCTGTATGGTAAAGTAAAAAATGGACAAATTGAACATTTTATTATTATTATTTTATTTGTAAAATGTTCAATTTGAAGTGAAAAACTTCAGAATAGCCTTTCACGGCAAGTCATTGACAACCTAACTTTATTAATACATGAAAATTATTGCACTATCTTCATTTCAACAGAATAATATGTATATAAAAGAAAAAAATGTTATATGGTTTATTTAAAAAAAACATCAAGTTCTAAACAAGAATTCTAACTCAAATTTATGAATAATTTTCACTGAAATTTTCCGTTTTTCTTTATAAAGAACGCTAAAATTCTGTAAAAATCACAAGAGATTGAACTTAATTAATATTTCTAAAAATTAGGTTCTTAATTAATTGATAAAATTTCAATTGGTAATATTTTTTTAACTTTATTTGATTTGAGATGAAGATACACCTTTTAAAGTATTAATATTATATGAAAAAATAAATTAAAAAGCCAGGATCAGCGGCTGTCCATAATACGACTCCCGAATTTCAAGATTTTTAGACATCCCCCTGTGCTACATTCTGTCACATTTTCATTGAAACCCCTTGTATTGTGACGTCACACTATCACTTTTATACCCTCATTGCTTTCTTACAATTTTTTGTCTAAATTTATTTTACTAACATTTTCAGGTTGGAATAATAATAACGTGAAATCTAAAAAATATATTTGAAAATTTAAAAAAAAAAAATTTAATTTGACTTTTGTAAAATCACAATTTTTAAAATCCCCGGGCCCCCCTGTCACATTTTGTCACAAATCTGAGATGCCCCCTCCCCCCTTAGTGTGTGACGTAATTTATTGAAGGCTCCTCAAAGATATTTTTTTTTTGCTTTTTAATGGTTTTTTTTTCATAAATAAATTAATATTGAGGAAATAAATACCTCCTGGAGGCTGAATTTTGAAAATTTTTATATTTTTCAAAATTTGAAAAAAAAACTCACTAGGTATTTTTCAGTCTTAATATTTACCCTTCATTTTTCATGATATCTTGCAATGGAAGAATTTCATTCTTTTTTGGCTCGACTGCACAAAAAGGAGTAATTTCAATTGAATATATGATTGGATTCACTACAAAATCATTCTTGTATTTATCCGAATCATTTGATTTTTTCGAATCGACCTCGTTACCAGAAGATATTATTGGATTGGATATTTCAATCGCATAAAATCGAGTAGGATCAATATGAAGGACCCTTAGAACGCTAGTTACTCTTTTAGCCTGGCAAGTCAAACCAAATGATTTCGGACGAATCCATTCGCCCGGATCTTGAAATTGAGAATTTGAAAGCGGAGTTGAAAAAGAACTTTCAAGAAGGCATGTAAACAGTTGTTTTTCTGTGTTGATATTGAGACTCTCAAAAAGTGAAGAAGTGTTAATAGATCTAAAATTGAATAAAAATATAAATACTAAAAGTTTCATCTTGAAGGTCAATAAGAATTTAGCATATATCGTTACTTTTTCAGTGGAGTTCGTTTTAAGAGCTGCAATTTTTCAAAAACATAGAACTTTCCAAGAGTTTGAGAGGTGTTAGCAAAATCCGGATGAATGTATTGCAATTTGTTACTAGGGCCAAGAATTAATTCACAAAAGTCACCAGTTGTATCACAGCCAATTAAAGCAGTATATATAATAGGATTATTATTTTCCCTGTTTGAATATCTAAAAATAAAAAAATGTTATATCAAAATTGTAAAATAGTAAAATATTCTTATACACAAGTGTGTGTAAATAAAAATTTAAAAATTTAAATATTAATTGATACGTTAAACCGCGATTGGAATTAGGTGTACACCGTCTTTGGAATTCATTAGATGAGCTATTCTCAACCGCTGGTCCGGCGGACCACCAGTGGTCCGCGGAGAAATTTTACTAGTCCGCATATATATATATATAATTACATATCTTTACATTTAAATATTATTGTAGGTATATGATAATAAAAATGTTACAATTAACTTATGTAGTAGTTCTTTAATACCTAGTAAAATTTTGTTGTTAAAAAAATATCACTGGTCCGTCGAATTTTTTTACAAATTTTACTGGTCCGCGAGCCAAAAAAGGTTGAGAAACGCTGCATTAGATAATCTAATGTCATCTATTGTCTTCTACTTGGAAATGAAAGCGGAAGTGGAAGTAGGTGTAGACAATTTTAGGTCGCGGTTCACCCCTCGTGTTAAACTATTGAATTCTTACACATTGATTAATGCTTTGGTAGTTGAATATCCTGAGGTTTCGTTTACAAAAAGTAAATTTTTAGTTTAGAAAATTAGTGAAAAATAAAAGTTATGGAATTCTCGGAATGGTTAGGGCTGTCATATCAATGATGATCTTAATATTAACATTTTAAAATCCTTTTTTTTTTTTTTTTTTTTTGTAATACAGTCGACTCTCGATAATTCGAACTCTTCAGCTGTTAACCTCGGTAAATCGAAAAAAATGCTTTGTATGTTGATATGCTCAATAACTCGAAATCCTTTTCGTAACAAGAGGTGGAAAGAACGTTTTATAATTCAAACTAATTTTTGCTTCAGATAATAGCTATATATTAATCCCCTAACCACCCCCCATCACTTCACCCCACCTCTTGCACCCTTCCACCCCACACCTTAACCCCCACTCCGCCCCCGAAACCCCGTACCTCCTCCAGCCCCCCACCTCCTGCACCCCCACATCTACCCCCAACCCCCGCACCCAGTTTTTGCATTTCTAGCCTTCAGTGGTCCACAGATTATGTATATATAAGTATATAAATAAATACGGTATAATTATTTTTTTTAATTAAACAACAATTTTTGAGTTCATCAATTAAATTGTCAAATTAATATTTGTGGGATTTAAAACTCGATTTTTAATCAATTAAATTGCACAATTTTTAATATATAATAATAATTGTATTAAACTTATTGTGGGATATAAAATTAAAAAACCAATTTTTTTTTTTTTTGGCTTTTCGGCCATTGTCTAGCCATAAGCCATTTACGATACTATTTATTTTTATTTTTAAATTTGTCTCTACCTCGGGGGTCAGATTTTAGCCGGATGCCTCGAGCCGGATTCGAACTCGGGTCCTCTTGGTTAGCTGGCTGACATGCTATCGCCTAGCCTACCCGACCCCCCCCCCCAATTATTTATTAAAAGGAAATTGAATAAAAATGTAAATAAACATTTTTATCGAGACAACCACCTGTGAATAATTATTTCAATTAACAAAAAACCCATCAAAAACAACTTAGCCGAAGATGAGACCGTGACAGATCGAATGTCCAACACAAAACCCTCCTAACCAGTGAATTTCATCCAAATTATTAGAGCCGTTTTCGAGAACCCGACCGGATCTATTATATATACAAACTTTGCTCGTTTAATATAATAATAAGATAAGATAAGATGTAATTTTTTGTTCTTTTTTGTCGTTTTCATTATGTTTACTTTTTTACTTGAGGCTATATATAAAATCTAGGTATGTAAGCTCATATTTATTTTCAAAAATATAATAAAAACTCTAAATAATTCGAATTTTTTCTTTCCTCTTGATAAATCAAACTTCTTGATAATTCGAATTTTTCTTTTAGTCCCTTGGATTTCGAATTATCGAGAGTCGATTATATTTTAAATTTTATAAAATAAAGATAATTACTTGTATTGAAAAATCCGATGAATCTCTAAGTGTAAAATATTATCATTGAAAAGTAGCTTAGCAAAGTTGTATAACACTAGAGCTATAGATCCCTGAAGCAGAGGTGAATTGTCATTTCGTTCCACTGAATGCAGGTAGCCTGTTGAATGTTGTTGGTTTCCAGGAATACCAGACCAAAAAGAAAACATCGGTTGCAGAAATTCATGTCCATTTCGTGGTAATCGTTGACCAAGCCTTTTATGTGGGCGTTCCATTAAAACCCGCCAAGTCGGCTCTTGGGGTGTAGATTGCAATTGCATGTCTTGCTTAATGAATGTGACCGATAAAATAAATGTTAATTGCTCGGAAGGCAAAGCAAGACATTGCCTAAAAAGTAAAACAAGGCAATTTATTTATTTGTTAAATTGAAAGTTTCTTTTTGCCGAATGTAGCAGAATTTTTTATAAATTGAAGGAGACAATAAAAGAGTGTGTCTTCTCCTGGAAAAATACATTTTTAATTTATTTATAACGACTATGTTTTCGAGGGCTTTGCCATGTAAAACTCACTTTCATAATAATTAATTCCTGTGAATCAAGAGGCGACTGTGGGTCAGTTGTCAAAGTGTCGGACCGCTGTCCCAAAGTATGCTGGTTCGGAATTGAGTTTCGGCAGATATTTGCAGTCTCTCCTCGAAAGCAATGGCAAATTACCAAGAGTATAAATGCCATTCAAGTGCCATTTCCTTAATTTGTCAACTAGAGTACGACTCCTCCGATGCTACGTGTGTTCCTGTGCTTCTGTATGGAGCTGAGACATGGACGGTTTCAGAAGCAGCTAGTAAAAGATTGGACGCATTTGAAATGTGGCTATATCGAAGAATTTTGAGAATCCCTTGGACAGCCCATGTTACAAATAAAAATGTGTTGCAACGCCTAAATAAAGAAATGGAAATCATGACTACAATCAAGGCAAGAAAACTGGAATATTTGGGACACATAATGAGAAATAAAGAACGATATGGGCTCCTTCAGCTTGTACTACAGGAAGGTAATGGGGAAGGAGAGGACCGAGCAGGAAGACGCCTCTCTTGGCTTAAAAACCTAAGGAACTTGGTTTGTTACTTCCACTACGGGTCTATTTAGAGCCTCTGTAAGCAGAAATTATAATTGCCAGATTGATCGCCAACGTCCGGCAACGGACAGGCACTAGAAGAAGAAGAAGAAGATAAATGCCTAGTCAACCTCTTCAAATTAGCCGTCTGGAACCGGCGTTAAAAAGTAGGTCCAGTATATCTGTGTAAAACAGCTAAACACACACAGCACAGATATATGTGGAGAGGAGCCGAAGCCCGTTCGGGCATGGCACTATAAGAAGAAGAATCAATTGTAATAGACTGATGAAGAGGGCAAAGCCCTCGAAACTATAGTTTTGTTATAAATAAATTTAAAAAAAAATGTATTTTTCCAGCAGAAGACACACTCTTTTATTGTCTCCTTTCAATTTACTTATTTGTTATTGTTCAGGATCTAACAATCCCGATTTAGAGTAAACTTACCAAGGAGGATATATTGAAATAATACCGCCTACTTGAAATTTTGGTAAACGACCCATAATTTCCGTGTTAAGTACAAGTATACATTTTTGTGAAATTTCCTTTTTAACCTCGTCATCTTTTATCGTGGAAGATAACCCTAAAACGGAAAAATTCAAAATATAGTTATAATTAGAGAAAATCAAAGTGAGAAGAAAGATGTTCGATCATTAATCCTGAGAAGCTTTGTTTGCATAGACCAGGTATTGTACCTTTGCTTAGATGAGGGAGTAATTTCGGGACTTAATCAGGTCGTGGGCCGTAGGTAAAAAATAAGTAGGTAGTAGTGAATAAAATAGCAATAAAAATTCACACATTTTTTATTTATTAATTATAATACTTAGCATAATCAAACACAAAAAGCAAATTAACAAAAAAAAGATGGAAAAATCAAATAAAAATTAATGAGAGACTTGAGTTTGAAACTGAGAAACAAGGTGATCAATATTGGGGTCAATATCACTAGTACATAAGCGCAAAGTGTTTTCTAAACCTTAACATCTGCTTATTTTTATTAATTTTCATGATTAAAAAAAGCTGCTCACATTTATACGTGCTTCCGAATGTGCAAATTATTTTTCGTACTAAAGTAATTACAAATAAACTATGTGTGCTAAATGTTTAATTTTTTTTGCACGTTATTTGAAATTTCTGAATCTCTCGCGGGCCGGATTGAAGCTGGTGGAGGGCCGAATCCGACCCGAGGGCCGGGGGTTGCCCAAGCATGGCATAGACCATATTATATGATGGAGCCTATTAAGGAAAAGAATTTCAATTACAATCAATATTCCTTCTATAATCGGAAATTCGTCCTCAGGGATCCTCACTTAATGCTTTTAAAACCATATGCATAAACTATGTGAATTACAAACTAAAATACTGGGGGAAACTTTATTTTGATTTTAAAATCCGTTATCTTAATTCACGAGGGGATTCTTGTAGGTGTTAAATGAAAAAGGTTTATTTTTCAGCAGTTTTTATAAATTAATTTTAGTGGTGGTTTTTAGCTAAATCCAAATATTGCGGATATTCTTCCCAAGAGTCCTTCTTCAATGGACCTCACCTAAAAATCGCCGCATTTTGGTCAGATCTCAGAAATTCGAACACGGGGCTCGAAAGCGACACATTCGCGGAGTGTGGAAATTTTTCGATTACCCCCTCAAAAAACTCACCTAAATTAAAAATTTTTAATTTTCTTTTTTTTATCGTTTTTCAACAGGACGAGTCAATTAGAAACACATTTTTTTGAAGATCAAGAGCAAATGTGGTGATTTTGGGAGAGAGACTGGAAAAAGGAATATTGTGAGAATTTCTGAAATATTTGAGACTACAATTAAAAGCTCACCATTTAAATAATCAAAAAAACTGCTGAAAAATAAGCACTTTTATTTTTTCTTCTTCTTATTCGTCTTGTAAAGGTGCAAAACACCTGCTTCTCCAACATACCATATGGTCAATCCTAATAGGGTCATAACTCTCTTTCTATATCTTTCTTCGGTCTTTTGCATATTCGTAACGTCCGGCTTATCGGCCGTATAACCCATCGAATTTCCTAATGAAATTAATATTTTGATATGTATTAGCAAACAAAGCCTGACAGGGTCGCCATTCAATGTCCTCTGCATAGCTAGTTTATCTAATTTATTAGATTTATTTATTATTTTATTTTATTTTTTTAACTACCTACATTTTCATATTATAACAGTAGTAGAAACTTCATAACTACAAAATACTAATTCGAAGTTACCTGTTGATACCCCTATCTATCTGGACTTATGCAGGGAAATAATAGACTTAACTTTTGGCATTTTATATACATATTGGTAACAATATATTTATCCGGAAACTCGATAACTCACATTTGCGAAATAAAAATTAACAACTTTAATTTCATTACAAAGATAGCCATGCAGGGAAATGGATGTCGACCCTATCAAGTTTTGTTTATTAATACATTATATTATTAAAATATTAATTTAATTAGGAAACTCGATGGATGTGACGGACCTAAGTCGGGATCTTAGACTGTATTTAACAACTTTAAAAATTTAATTTTGTGTATAAAATATCCTAAAGTATTTTGGCCTTCGGCTTAAATTAACCTGCATTGGATCGAGTGGATGACAATCAACAAGGATTTTAGTCCCCTCTAGCCAAGCGAATATCACACGTAATCTTGTAGCCATTGAGTCAGAAACTCGGCCGGAATCCACCTCGTGACGCCACATATTATAAGAAGTACGTTGACGACCAAGAAGCCGAATAAAACGTCCTTCCAGCGTGTTACTGAAATCATCGGCCAATAATTTTGCGATAAGAGTATAGAAGTTTTTATAATTTTAATAAAATTCAAATTTTTTTCGCCCATTGAGGATTTGACGGAATGGTCGTGTTAATCTACTTTGAAGATAGAGAAGCTGGATCACTCGACAATGGAATTTGCTTGTAGAGTGACAACTTTACTATTAGAAATAAAAATCGTCACTTGCAAACCCAATCTTTTCAATTTAAATAATGCTTCGATATTTGGAATTTACTACGAAAGAGTAGCTATAATTCCTTTGGGCTAAATTTCTATAATGGACATGATTATTAAGTTAGCTACTTCAATATAGAAGAAGGATATTTATTTTGTATTGAAGTAAGCTTATCGGAAAGGTTTATCCTCTGATTCGATTTCTGAAGTGAGAGGGGCTCCGGACATATAACTTAATTTAACTAATTAATTATAAAAAATAAAAACGAATTATTAGCCAGCTCGGTTAATATAAGACAAAAACAAAATAAAATTTTCTTAAACAATTACAAAAATTAAAATCATTTTCTGCTGACAGAAAAGGAGACAGACATTGTGCTTCTTGACAAACGGATTATTAACTAAATTCAAGTTTTTGCCGAGAGGCAGAATTTTTATATATTGAGCCAGGAGACTTTTCAAATGGAACTATAAATTTTACTTTTTGTATCGAGACTATAGCCGGTTTTCATCAAAATGATAATGGATTCGACAGAGAATTTCAGCAATTCAATATTCATAAATTAATTCCTGTGAATACATTTGTAATAAACTTGATGAAGAGGGCAAAGCCCTCGAAACTATAGTCTCGTTATAAATAAATAAAAAATTTATAATTCCAGGCAGCAGAAGACTACACTCTTTTATTAGCCTCCTACTAGGATTACTACGTTATGCATGTTTTTTTAAATTAATCGGACCCAGTTCTGATGTGGCCATCCACTCCGGCATCTCTACCAGGCACTTCTGGGTGAGCTTGGCAGGCTGTAGGCCTCAGATTTTAACGGACCCACGACCCCCCTAACCCCCATTTTGGGAGGTTAGTTTTTGCATTTTAAGCCTTCTGGCAGCCCACTGATTATGTATATAAAATTTCCGGCTGAATTGGGTCCAAGGGCCTAGATTTTCACTTTTTGACCCCCCCCCCAAAATTTTACACGGTTTGTTTTTGATTTTTAGTGTTCTGGGCACCCACTGATTAAAGAAGTACAAAAATTTGACGGAGCTCCTGCCCAGCCAAGCCTAGATTTTTATTTTTTGACCCCCCCCCCTAATTTTGGCACCAGAAAAAAAATATTTTCGTTATTATAGAGTTCATTTTATATAGTATTTCATTTTTCTTGTTTTTTTTTTTTTTTTAATTTGAAAATATTATAATTTTAATTTTTAACCAACTAAAAGACATTTTGACAAAAAACAGTTATTATCTCGAAAAATATAATTTTTTAAATAGAACAACTTATTAGGGCTTTTATGGTAGACCGAAATGCCATGGTTTTCGCGTCAATTTTTTAAACAAAATAGTTTCAGCCGTTTTTTGAGATATTTCAAAAAAACTGAGGCTGAAAAAAAACAATTTTTTTCGCTGCACGATTATAGTAATTTGACCACTCTATGGAAAAGTAAAATGATACTAGCAGTATTAAAATTGAATTTTTAGAAAACACCACTCTTATTATAAAAATTTTCATATTTCGTATTGATAAAAATTTGGACAAATTTTTTTGCTAGTACATTATGGTAGTATGGTAAGATAATTTTTTAAATAATGGAATATAGAATCCTAACCTCGGAGGTAATTTTAGTTTTTCCTCCAAATATTTAGAGAATCTGGGAATTTTTCTTCGTTTGTATTTTCGTTTTCATTAGTTTGGATTCCGACTTCAAGAGAATTCGCAGAATTACAAAACTAATATTTCCAAAAGAAAAATGAAATATTTAGTAATTATATAAAAATTATATATATATATATATATATATATATATATATATATATATATATAACCAAATTTTAAATAGGTGTTATTTTATTTTATTTTACAAAAATATTTTTATTTTTATTTATTACTCGAATTATGTCATCAGCCTAAAACATTTCAATCAGGAATTTAGTATACAACATTTACCAGATACAACAGTTCCAAAATATACCTTCATATGTTGAAACAGCCAGGGCTGATGACATATATTTGAAAAGGTCAGACGTCCAAAAGTAAACACAACAAAATTGGGAAAACAAAAAGAGTACAAAGGTTAAGCCATTTCAAAAAGAATAAAACCAACGCCATTTAAAAAGAGACCAAATTCATGGAAGTTTTGGTTGTATATATATATATATATAAATGAAAAAATTCAGAAAAACTAATCAAGAAAAAATTTAATTTCTAAATGGTAAATGCCACACAGAATGCCCATACTGATTTGATCCTATATACCTAATATAAAATCACATTATATTGTTCTGTCCCTGAGATAGACGATTTTGTGTTTTTGGAAGAAGAGTTTGAGTTTGTGCATTTGCAATTCAAATGTCCTCTGGGATTTGAGATTTCATTTCTTTCCAAAAATATCATTCAGAATATTTTAGAAATTAATCTATTGATAGAAATAGATTTAAATTTTCAGAAAACCTACAAGAGGAGAAATAGCCCAAATTTTTCCGTATTAGATGATTCTGAGAAGAAGCCGTAAAAGCTAGTAGTTTCAAGAAATATGCACTTTTTAAGTTTTTAGTATCTTTAGTAACAAAATAAATAAAAAATAAGGCATGTAGCTTTTTATATGATACATTTAAAATTCCGAATGTCAAAAGATAGATCATTTAGTAACTTTAATTTTGATTTCCAGTTTTAATATTTTTAAAATTTCAATTATTAAAAATTCTAAATTTAAATTTTTGATCACCAGACTAGTATATCGAATTTTTCACTCATGTCATTTTCAAAATATCCAATTGATTTTTTAATTTTTTTTATTATACCATTGGAAAAACAATAAAAAATATTCAAAGTGTTTTCATAGAGATTAGTTTGAAAATTTTAACTGTTTTGAAAATTTCAAAATTTTCCATTTTTTGATAATTTTTATTTTTAAAACTTCATTCATTCTATTGATTAAGACCGACTTGATAGTGGTCCTAAACATTAATCAGTTTTGTTTTTTTCGACATTCCGATTTTTGATTTTGATTTTTCAACGAACTAAAGTATGAATAATTATTTATTTAAACAACCTGTTGAACGATAAAAACTCGAATTCCGTACAAAAAAGAACTCAACACCAAAAGCGGGCTTTATATGTATATAATAGTGAATAAATTTTTTCAATTTTCAAAGTCAAAAAAAGAAGAATACATCAGAAATTCACTATCAAACTCATCTTAAATTAGAATGAATAGAAGTCAGTAAAAATACATCGTTAACGAGTAATATGTTATTTTAAAAACAAGATAAATTTACAAACCTACAAAATTGAAATAAATACTTAAATAACTTTTTTACTTTTGCAACAAAAAACAAAATTTAGCGGATTCATTTTTGAAAGTAAATGAGCGAAAACCGAAATCATTGATACTTTTTAAAGCGGTTATTCAAAAAAATTTCCAAAATTCCATTATAAAGTATTTTGATGTGATAATAAAAATCATCAAACGAAGGAAAAACCAAATAATTAAAAATTTTTCAAACCGTATTGATTTATGGAATCCCACAAGTATGAATACGAATATTTCACATTTTAAACACCATAGTCAAAACCAGCTAGAAAACTGAGGTAGTAATGACCCAAATAACAGATAGGCAAATAAAAGAATAAAACCAGTAATGGATGGAAGAGAAGCCAGCATTCTTGTGATATAATTGTTTATAATATACCCAATTGATGGGAATTTAAAATACAGGGTTCTAGGGATTTTAAGAGCATGTGTATAGTATTTTAGAGATTTTAAGGGGTTACTAATATCAAAGGTTAAGAACCCATGTATATAAATTTAACCTATTCTTCGAACTTAATCTCTACCATCAAAATTCCCAGAAGAACTCATAAATTGGATTGCATCTATCTTTCTGAGATTTAGCCCAGATCCCAGCTTCTTTCTCATTCTTGTTCTTTTCACATATGAGGTAATGTCCTATACAGGGCCTTTAGGGATGCAACTCTTTGGTGTATCTCCTTCATCTAACATTGTTAAAAAAAAAAAAAGAACCACTGATCTAAGAACTGATTGATTAAACTCTTCTGATATACATAAAGAATAAAAATAATAACCATCCATCCATTCCAGATGACAACTTTTATGAAATCTGTTTATTAATTACGGTTGAATGATTAAATGTTATTAAAAAATTAATTAAATTGATTTCTACCTTTGTTACATTTTCTTCTTTAATTGCAAGAAGTTTTCTTCAGAACATGTGTATGATAGATTGTAGTTTGCAGGTTCATACAATAATTTTAGAGATGATGGATTCATAAATTTGAACTATCATCTTCCAGACAAACTCAGAAACAAATTCAACTGTATTGTTTTGCCATTAATAGAATACATTTTTACTTAATTTAAAATAGATTAAGAATCAGTAGCAAAATAGAAGACAGTTATAAACTGGTGATGGTTCAGAAAGCTTGAAAATTCAGTTGAAAGGTTTTTATCAGACTTGAATGAGAGGACATGAAATAACTTCACAAATCAATCAAACTGAAACGGGAAATCCAACGAGCTAGACAAATGCGTTTACAAAGCCATCAATTTTTCATTACAAACCAGAAGGATGGCTGACATACATCGCTTGTTACATAAACTGTCTATTTACACACACATCACAACAATTCTGATTACTTCTGCCAACAACAAACCCGTCAAATCCCGTCAAATCCGAAATATCCAAATGCTTTAAAGTTTACAGTTTCAGAAGGCAAGAACCTGCTGCTGCTAGTTGAATGCAAATCAAACATCACATCAAATACTGGTTCCATTTAATTATAAAGTCTGTTAACTGAACAAACTGAATTGAAACAGAGTGTTCCAATTGGTTTGATTTAGTTCAATCGCATAAAAAGTAGTATGTTGTTCAGTCTCTTTATACGTTTAAGCGTTCTTAAAATCAAAACAAAGAAAGGATGTGCTGCACAGATAGACATATAGTGGCTGAAAAATTTTGTTGCATACGTATGCATTCTTCAATAACTGTAAAATTTTGGAACCTCTTCATAGATTAAAAATAGTAAATAACATTTTGAAAGAGGTATAAAAACTAGCCACCAGCAACTGACACATTTTTGAAAGAACATAAAATACTTTTTTAAATGTATTTTGACAGACAAAAGGGGATAGAGGTCAATGAAAATTCTAGCCCATTCGTCAGAAATCAAATCAAATTTCAATATCTGGGACTCCTGAGGGCTGAAATGCAAAACCAAATCAACCAAAACAGTGGAGAACAAAACAAAATTGGTACCTTCTGACTAACCAGGTGTAGTAAATTTAGTTAGTTTTTGCATTTTTACCCTGTGAGGTTACATATAAATTAGTTGAGTTTGTCAAAAAAGTTAATTTTTTTGACCCCCCCCCCTTTTTTTGTTCTATAATGTTTAAAATATTTAAAAAAATTCTCATTTATTTTTCAAAAATATATTGAAGTTTTTTCTATAATATAATTTTCAAAAATGGATGGATTCAGCTCCACCCTGTATAATTTAAATTAAAAACAGAAGGTAAAAAGGTTCACCATTTAGTAATTTGTAATATCATGTGGCAGAGTAAAAATATGTTACTATTTATATTTTATAAAATAAAAAAATGTATTTTTTTAATAAACATTAATTAATCTCCAAACAATGTGGCCTGCTGAAATGCTTATAAATTTAGCTCCCAAAGTTAGTGCTAGTGGCCACCCTGGTATATAGTATACCGATCATTCATATTTATTAAAAAAAAAAATCAAAATTATTTAATTTAAGCTTATTATGTATTTGCTCCAGGGTAAAGGTTGCACAAGCCATTTTTAGAAGCACATCTACAAGCCATCCCATTCAAGACCTGTCCTTTGTTATATTGGAATTGAATACATTTGATGTGATTGGTATCATTCGATTTAAATTTAAAGTGTGTGCAAAAGTTGATAGTTGACTATATCAGTATCTTTTCCTAAGATATTTTTAACTTAAAAATTACAAGCATTTAGTTGAAATAAAAATAGAATTAATATTTTTTTTCTTTCCTACCTGAAGAAATTTTGGAACGAAATGTCTATTGAGTGAAGCACAGCAGACGAATAAAGTTAAATAAGTGAACTAGTTCACCAAATAAATTAATAAATCCAGGACAATAATTAAAATATAAGAGCTCAAGACAGGCCAAAAAACCTATAGATTCAACTAGCTGTGTGGAATTCATATGAAGAAATGAACACACAGTTCAAGGTTGAGATTGCAAAGCTTTGAAATGCTTAAAGAAACACCTTTGCATATTCATTAGCTTTGTTGAAATGTTAGACAGTTTTTTGTGTAGATTTTATATCAAACTGCTCAGTCCACTTTGAATGACTCCTTCAGAGCTTCAAAGAAGCTGCATCAGGATCTCATTCCAAAGCAATACTGCCTCTTTGTACATCCACAACATTGGTATCTGCAGCATTCCAAATTTCAAATAACTCTATTAACAATTATATTAAATAAACAAATCCAGAAATATTAAACAGAATCAGCAAAACACATTTATTTGTTTTTGCTCTGCTGATATGCAGAGTTGATTCTGTAGAGAATAGAGTGAATATGCACATACTGAGACATATGGTGTATGTTTATCTGCAATCGCTGAGAACAACCTCAGGCTTTTGGGAACACAATTTGAAACAATAGAACGAATCCTTTGGCCAACATCTACAAAGAGAATAGCCTAAATTTGATGAAGAAGTTCTGAAACACTAAACGTTGACAAGAAAAATCCACAAAAAGAAACCATCCCATCTACTGTTAAACTCTTCAAAGAAGGAGAATAGACATAAGAATCTACACAGGATGGCATCATGAGAACTGAGTCAGATGGATTAAGGTCAACAAGAAATTAAAAAATCATTTAAATAATTGAGAATTAAATCAAGAATTCTTAAAAATTTTTTTGATTTTTAAAAAAAAGATTGAAACAGAGAAAGAATCTCACTGGGACTGAATCTGCCCTTCCTGACAGTCCTGGAGGATATTTACGATCCGAAAACGAAATATCCAAACAAATTGGCAATCAGAAGGGAGTAAAAAGATTTCCAAACCAACAAAGGATTATGTGGAGTTTATGCTGCCATACATCACAGCAATTGATTTTACACATCGAATGGATATTTATTATTTAAATAAACATTGAAAAAGGCCATTTGACCCATTTTGAACCTATTAAATATTATATACATTTGAATCACAAAATATTTGTTCAGTAATAGAAAAACAGCTCTTTGAATTTTTCAACAAATACTGTTTTTTAGCTTAATAACTGAAATATATGTAAAAACTAAAACCAGACAAAGATACAAAGGATAAATAATCAGACATTTCCAATCCAAATTCATATCAAATGTCATATTCAAACCATTCCAGCAACAGAACAAATAAAAGAATAACAAATGGAATATTGGAAAAATAAGAGTCAACAAACATCTCGATGGTCTAAAATTATATAAAAATCAGAAAGGAGCAAAAGAAATGAATTTGACTAGACACACTTAAACCAAATAACATTTATCAATCGACACAGCTGAAATGACAGTAAATTTTTTTGCCACCAGAGAATGCACCAAACAGATTTCAAAAATGGGACAAATTGTGCAAGTATTCATGACTTGGGAGCTCAGAGATACAGGAAGAATCCAAAGATCAAACCAAAACCCTAGAAGTCCATGAACAGCTAACCTAATCAAGAGCTAAACAAACAAAAATGAACAAAGAACACACATTTAAGTCAAAGCCCATGGAACTGAATAAAGAGGGACCTCAGAAATAAAAGAGGGTATAATTGAACTGAGCTCAGCACACCTACAAAAACAGACAAGCTGAGCGCCGGCCTATGGGTCTAAATCAAATTTCATGATAATTGATCAACAGTTGGTGAATGGGCAGGCTCATCCACCCAACTCACGTTCTTCACACCCAACATCCCAAAGAAATATCATTTGATGACAAAATTCAATGAAATGCCTATGTACTGGCATACTTAGTTGGACTAATTTTTTTTTTTTAAATGACATTGATGGAAGGACACAACCAGAAGGTGGATCCTAAAATACCAAAGGAAGCAGCCTCCGAATGTGAAAAGAACAGAGAAGGAAAAGGAAGCCGGATCACGAGAGCCACCCTGGAACTTATAACAATTCACATCCCAATTTACTAATGTTTAACCATGGATGCTTTCCAAAGGAATTATAATTGCAAATAGGCATTTTAGACAGCCCGATGTGCATGCATCAAACAGATGAGAAGACTCACAAACCATCCATCTTTATTAATTGAATAAAAGGGTTTGTTCTGGCAGCATGCACACATCCGGTATCCAACACGCCACTTCATCCAGAATATGTTTCTGTTCTTGTAGCGCTCATCTGGTCGCTGCCCCATCCACTCCTTCAGCTTCCAGCGTCTGCCCCGAGTCTCTCTTCCCTCCGGGGTCTTCGTGTAAGAACCATCCACACATTTGAAAAGCCACCATCTCATCTTTTGAAAGGTCCGTACCATATTTAATCTCCTTCCCTTTCATTCCATTCAATTTTTTAATTGTGTCTAAATCTCATAGAAAAACATAGTCCTGAAAAGTTATTAAATCTGTTTACTGTCTCCAATGACCTGTTTCTTATACACAATGAACTGCTAGCTTTTGAAGAGAAGAACAATATAAAGCAGCCTTTATTCTATCATAAAAATTATTGCAAATTGGATACATTTGCAGTTTTCTTTAATCAAAATCATTTTCTCACCTAAATCATAGAACCGCTTATCTCAGTGGTCAGCAGAAGAAATCTCCTAAAGCTCTCAAAAAAAAAAAAAAAAACTATAGATAAAAAGATAAAGGTCTTGTAGGCTTAAATTGAGCCAAAAACAAAGGGTAATCGTTAAAAACCAAGAGAAAGTTTTTCGTTAATATGCCCAACAAAGATTTTGATTTCCAAATATTGCTGTTTACATTTATGGGACCAGTAGGTCAAAATGGCCTTTTCATTGCTTTATAAGATTCCACAAAAATTCTGACCTTAGTGTAAAAAATCAGAGAAACAAGGATAAATCAGTTTATAAACTCATTGAATCCATTGAAAGAAGTTTACAAGAGAATTTTGTTTAATTTTTGCTGAGTAGGAATTAAAGGATTTAAATTTCTTATAAGAAAAAGAATAATACCTTCTTTAATATTTTCAGCTGAGACTGTAGAGTTGAATTCTTTTTAGTGTTGTGCACTATTTTCTGAACCTGAAGGGTAGAGAATAGAATGGATTCATTTTTGTAGTAAATGGGCATACGTTTGAGGGTAAAATATCTTCACCAGTCTGTTGACGAAGAAAGCTAAAGCATAGTTTTGAGAAACAGAAGGCTTTTGGTATTTTCTTTAGAATTGCCCAAAGGGTGTTTTAAAGACGATGTAGAAGTTTTTGAATTCAACTTGACTGGGAGTTTTATTTATGGCAGAAAGCATAAAGGGTAGAAATTAGAAAACAAGGACTGAATTGATAAATGATTGGAAGAATTCAAAGTGCCTTTCTGATGGAGCCTCATTCTTATGGCTGGAAGATTTTTGGAATATTTCTGGTGTAGTATCTGGAATTCCATAGGTTAACAGAAAATATCTACTCACTCTGTTTAATCGATGTGCCTGTTTGGTTTGTTTGCATATTTATGGTATTGCATTCAGTTCTATTTTGAAAATGTCCATACCTGATTTGCTTTAGCAAAATCCATTAACAAGTTTGAGGATAGAAAGTTGAGGATCAGGCTAGTTCAGTCTTCGACAAATCGACATTCTTGTGATTGATCTTTTTCTTTAACAGTAATGCTTAGTATAAAATTTAAATAGAAAGTTTGTTGAAGATTTTTTCAATATTCTCATTTGTGGCCTGGTTTTTAATTTTAACTACTAGTAGGTAGTTAGTAGCAAACATAATATATTATATTAAAATTAGAATTTTTTTGTGTTTTGTTTTAAATGGCAGTTCAAACCATAATGTTATGTGTTTACAACAGTTAAGAAGTAATTTTTGTGTATATAATCCAGCCAAATCAGATATTTAATTTTTGCCAGTTTTATTTCAGATCCTAAGATTATTTTTGTGAATACATCAATAAGAACTGAATGTACCTAGGTTTTTGTTGTTTTTAATTAAGAAATAAAACCATAACAAACAGGTGGCTACAAACAGTTGTTGAAGTGGCTTTATAACTGAAACAACTAGATGAATTTACGTTTTGTTTCAGATCCTAGGCAAGAAAAAAAAAAAAAAAAAAAAAAAAAAAAAAAAAAAAAAAAGCAAAGGATTATTAATGTTTATCAGAACGAATGTGGGCAACTAAAATGAGTAAACAAATAGCCACAATATATAGACCATAGAGCTAGAAATGCAAAAACTGGGAAGAGGTGGGGGTGGGTGTGGGAGGTGAGGTGCAGTTGTGGGGATCCGGGGAGGCATGTGGGTTGGGGAGGTAGCACTGGCCAGGGGTGAGGTGGGGCTGGGAGGGGGGTCATGGGTTAACGGGCGAAGGAGGCTCACACCCACACAAAAGTTTTAGCTGTAACCCCACATGGTTCATAAATTTTGTTGCGTTTTAATGACTGTATATTTACGGTTATACTGTATTCTATTTATGAATGATCAGTTTCCAAAGATTGATATTTATCCCCTCCAATGTGCACACAATCAGTTTAGTATGAGTTTAACAAAACCATGTGGTAATCATTTCATTCTTAAGTCATCTGAATAATATTCTTAACAAATAGTTTTCATCATGATGGTGAGTAATTAGAAAAAAATAAAATAAATTTATCATTTCCTCTCACCTTTTTCACACCACCTACCATATGAAAGCAGTCATTTTTAATTGCAATTATTTCAGTATTATGTGGTAAAAATCGTCTTCTTGTAAATTTTTGTATGTATTAACAGACTTAGTATTCCAAGTTTCAAAGACTTCTGAATTTTTGCATTTGTAGAATTACCTTAAAAATTTATTTTATGTTCTTTAAAAAATATATTCAGTTTTTTCTATGAAATTTTTTCATTTTTTTAAAATAGTATAATATATAGCATACCATATCGAAAAAGTGATTTCTCATGACTGCAGGACGAGAAAACTTTAGTCTTATGAGTTATCCAAAGATCAGAACATTCAAAGCCTTTGTCATATAAAAGATACATACCTTGTTAGTATAGAAATATAAGTGTATTTTTACTTTAATATAATGTCAGCCAAAATTTGCCTGAAGAGAGCGGTTTGTATTTGTTGTTCAATTTGCTTTCACTTCGTCTCAGAGAGCTCTGTAACTCGTATACGTCATAGCTCTGTGGAGCCTACCCTATATTACTGTTTTATACCTCTAAATGTGGGTGATTTTCTATGCCCACCACCCTTCAAAATAACTCTAGCAATTAAGAGATTAAACTGTGTATGTTCAGCTAAGGCAGAACTTTTAAGATTTTTATATTTTAACAACAATTGGTTTGTAAATCACCTTATACATGTTTTTGTGTATTGTGTCTGTTTGATTGGGTAATTTCAAGGAATTGGTTTGTAATTTGGTTTCTGGGTTAAGAAATGTAGCTGGTAAGCTTTCCTGAAGTTTTCAATGAAAACATATTTATTTTCCGAGTTTTACTACTCGAGCTACTCCACAAATATTTAAATCATCTTCATGATGATTTTTTTTAAAATAATTTTCCGCTGTATAAAAATAAGAATACATTATAAATAAATCAAAAAAATCTACAGAAAATATTTAATAAATGTATTATATCACATTAGTGCTTTTTTCGATGGCTCATGATTTAACAAAATGATATTTGAAAATAATTATATAAAAAATGATATTTTGAATTAAAATATATTAATTAAATAAAATATTATAGAGATATCCATATGTCAATGGTTCAAATTTTGATGTTTATTTGAAAGTTGATCGCCAGCGCTCCTGGTATTAACTAATTTTGTTTCCTCTACATTTAATTTTTCGATTTTGTTGGGAAAATAAATTTCATTTCCATAAAATTATATCAGCTGGCACCAGAAAATTTATAATTTACGTTGTAGTAACTTGCAGTTCCTTAAGAGATTTCGTTGTCAAAAGGGTTTTGCTCAATCTTCTTCTTTCCCTAATGAGACTATCACGAAAATAATTTGATTGCCTAATCGATTTTTAATTAAAAGTGCAGACGAAGATGGTAATAATAATATAATAAATATATTTACAATATTTTTTATTAAATAACTACGATGAGAATTGAATATGTGCAGACGGCCACTCATTCAGTTCGGTTCGCTATCGCATATTCTGACGACAAACGAACCAAAAGTCCGAAATTGAAAAGAAAGCTATATGAACCAATCACGATCTCAACTGAATATATATTAACCGAACTGGAGCCGTTGTAAAGCATATTCGGTTCACATGGGTTTGATTTGTAGTATATTGTAAATAATATTATTATATATATAGAATATTAATAATTGCATAAAGATTATTTTACTACCCTTTAATTAAAAACTGATTAGACTGAATCAAATTATATTTTAAAATTCTGGGTCAATATTTGTTGAGGTAAGCAAATTTGTGAAGGATTATAACTAAATAGGAATACAGTGGGGGAACCCTTTGACAGCAAATGGAAAGGAAAGGAGCACACAAGCATATACTTTCGCAATACAAGTTTACTTTAACCTGAAGGAGATGCCATTTTTGTGCTACCAAATGCGTATTTGTGCTGAAAATGCGTGTATTTGTGATTACGCAAAAAAGAATAAGATGAATATATTTTTCAGAGTAAATAAAAATAAAAACGAAAATGTACCAATTGCACATGACATGAAACTTTACAAACGTCAGTTTTGGAAATGTACTTAAGACAATGGATTTGCAAGTGGGTCTGAAAAGAGAATCCGGTTTGAGGGAAGCAGAATTCATTTTGTTCAGCTTTGAGATTCATATACTGGGTTGGTGGAGGAGTTGAATTAGAATAAATTTGTGAAAAGCAACTTGATGAATGGATAAAACTGTTATAGACACAATTACAGTGAATTCATGTGTCTTGGATATGGAAATAATAAAAACCAAACAAGAAGGTAGGTGACCATTGCATTGGGAAATTGATGAAAGTTTGTTTTTAAACGTAAAAATAATAAATGAGTATTACCTGAACAGAGGTAGCTTGTGGTATATGTAAAGAAACAAAAGATTCGTTTGTGGTCACTGTTCCTATAATAGAGGCTCTACCATTCTTAATAAAATTATTGAAAACATTGTGATAGAGGACAATTATTCTATACAGCATAACAAACAAGTAGACGAGAAATAATAGTCCAACGTGCTAAAGTTATAAACAGCAATTTATTGATCCCATACGGGAGCGGAGGTACAAGGCAGTTAGTAGGAATGTGTGGTGCTAAATGGAGGAACAAGAGACAGGGGAGAAATAGAGACACGGTTTAAATCTTATTTAGTAGAGTTCATTTGGCGACAAAATCAGGCCAAAGAAAAAAATATCGTTTTGAATCTATGTTAAACTCATTTGGCCCATTTTCCACCGAAATCCGATTGAATACTGTGTCCAATTTGGCATGAAAATATTAACAACTCAAAGGGTAACGACAATATTAGCAACTATTATTATTATTTTATTAAGCCTTTATTTACAATAAATTGATTGATACAGTATATTTTTAAATGTCTGACTTCAAATTTTTTTTTTTTAGTCTTGTACTATGTTACCTCATATCTCCAATTGTCAACCGATTTGACACATTTTTTTTTGCATTGGGTCCAATTAGCCTGGATTAGTCTCATTTTTTTTTCATAGTTTTTTTTTATAGGTATTAACTTTTTTAGTTAGTTTGTTTAGACCTAACCTCTTGCTAGAACCAATTTCAAATTTCATCTGAAAGGGGGTGTCTTAGGGATAAAATAAAGTGTTAATTTGGTCAAGTCTAATCAATGTATTTTTTGTTATTCTTCACTCTGTCTTTTTCAGAGATGGCTCTATTAAATTCCATATATTCTATACTAACCAATCCATCTAGTGGGTGTCGTATTCTATAATTTCATTGTTTTTTCTCCTAAACACATGATAGATGATGGGGATCCCGTTTTCATCTTGTATCCTTTATTATTCAAAATAAAAGTTTGAGGGATAAACTGGTGATTTTGTTATTTCAAAATATTGATCGTTCGATAGAGTGATCCGAATACTAATGGTTTTCGTTATTTTGCAACTTGGCAGTAGTGGCTTTTATTAATTTTAAAGCATAAAGCAGTTCATTCTGTTAATTTTGGCTGTTAGTAAATTTTTCGCTTTATTGATGTAATGTTGGAAGTCTTGAATGGTAGATTCATGTGTTTGTCAAGCGCGATTCAGTATTTTCTTCGAAGACTTGACGGTTCCATGCCCGATGACTTTAATGAACCAAATATTGCAGCCATGTTGCTGTTGGTCTGACCAATAGTTTGTAGCATTGTAAAGTTTTATTTCTAAATTCATGCAATAATAATTTTTTTGACTCATAAATGCAGCCCTGGCTTTTCGCAATTACATTTTCTATAATAAATATAAATAATTAACTAAAATGTATCTAGATATTTAAATGTATATTTTTATGTGGAATTTCGGTGTTGTTGAATAATGCGAAAAGTTTTCCCATTCTTTTTTAGGCTTGAGTTACCTTTTGAGAGAATAGTTTTAAAAAAGAATTGTTTTACATTTTTGTGTATTTATTTTTAGTTTCCACGTTTCATAAAAAGGGTTTTTTCGAATAGATTTCGTAAATGGTTTTTATATGATGGACAGTTTTTTCCCTGACACAGCATAATAATGTCTGCGAAACAGTGCTTTGCTGCTTCAGTCGCTATTTAAATTTTGAGGTTGCATCAAAGCCTCAATGAATAGGTGAAATAAGATAGGCGAATTAATTGTTCCTTGTTGTAATCCATTTTTCACATAAAAGCGTAAAGATTATTTTCTGTTTTGTCAGATACTACAAAAGTTCTGCCATCAATCATATCTAAATTATTTTTATTTGATTTTTATTAAATCCTTTGATTAATTTATATATTAGCCTTCATGCCATACTGTGTCGATGCCTTTAACATCTATTGGGCATTCTCATGCTTTGTTGTTCAGGGCCCAGTTTATATCTGAGGTTAATTTTGAAATGGCATGTAGTTGAGTGCCTTTTTTCTTGAAACTGAATTGGCCTGATAGAAGAGCATCCCTGGCTAATCAACTTATTATTAATGATTATTGATTTAGAGAAGCTTATAGGCCTAGATTCGAGAGACTGGTGCAATGTTTTTTTTTTGAATAGTTACCACATTTGCCTTTTTCAGTAGATTTGGAAATATCTATGTTTGTATGTTATTAAATAGTATTGTAGGTGTTTTAGAATTTTTTTTGGGATATTGTGTTTGATAATAATGTTAGGAATGGTCTGGGCCTGGGTATTTTTGCTAGTTAAGTTTTTGAAGAGACATTTAATGGAATTTTCATTTATGTGAAATAATCCTCTTCCTGATAGGGTCATGATTTATTTTGCCTGGAAAAGGCATTACTGTGGCTTTGTTTCCAGTTTTCTATGTCCATTTCCTGTTTTGAGAAGATTTGTATCCCTTCTGCTATGTATTGAAGAAAGGTTTCAAGGCCTTATTTTGAATGTTGAAGAGGTGAAATGAGTTCATTAGGTTTAGTTTTTTCAGTGTAGTCTGATATACAAAAATAGTCATTTTCATCTTTGTCTATTGTTTTGGGATTAATTTTTTGCTCGACTAATTACCTTGTCTTTTGGAATTTTGATTTCATTTGGGGGTAGAATATTATTTTTTCAAGATCTGTTGGGTTTATTTGAGGCAAAACATGTTGAGACCAGTTGAAATGTTTTTATTTTTTCTTTCCAATATTTATCATAGTGATGGAATCTTGTTTGAATTGACTTTGCATCTGCCAGTAAACCTTTTAGTAAAAGTAAGAAATGCGTCTCTATTTTAACCAAAGTTTGCAATAGTATTTATTTCTGGTAAAAGGTTTGCCATTTTTAACCGACTTCAAAAAGTGAGGTTCTCTATTCGATTGAATTTTTTTTTTTTTTTTTTTTTTTTTTGTGCCTATGTTGTAATTTTGCTGTCTCCCGCCAATTGTCAACCGATTTTGAAAATTTTTTTATTAATCGAATGCTTCCGATTGGTCCCATTTTTTTTCGATTTTTTTTCAGGTGTTTTCAATTTTTTTATTAGAGTTGTTTTAGGTTTGCTTCTAATTCCACCTCTTTGTTTATGAAAACCGATTTTGATGGTTCTTTTTTTAATATCCGAAAGGGGTGTCTTAGGAGAAATTTGCATATTTGGTCAAGTTCTGATGAGAGACCACTATTATATATCAAAAAAGAGAAAAAATAAAAATTTTTAAGAAAAAATAAAAACCGACTTCAAAAAATTAAGTGCAACAAATATAAAAGTACACTAAAAATAATTAATAGCCCAATGAAGTTACAACTAAACGAAATAT
>JALMQS010000681.1:7220001-7242940 GCA_024734495.1 Forficula auricularia | reverse complement strand
TATACTGATATACATGTATATTATCAAACTTTCGAATTTCTAGAAAAAAGTTGAAAGACGCATGCGTGGTCAGCTAGCTGCGCCAGGGTGTCAAAGTTCAACGTTTATATGTAGTGTACCATATACGAAAAAAGCTAACTCACACAGATGGACACCGAGAAGGAATTCCATTTCCTCAATTTCAGTAGGCTACATTAAAAAATTGTTATTATCTGTGAAATGCATTTTTCCAGGACTTTTCCTTACTTTTTCCAATAAATCCTCAAGTTTTTCAAGATAATTCGATTGCCTATTGGGGGCTTTCTCAGGGTTAATCCGGTATTTCATTTTCTGGAGTACCTATGCTTAAAATAAATTTATAATGATATTAAAAATTAAATTGATTCACCAGGCTATAATTAATTTAATTATTTTAGAAAGATTCTAAGGACCCCTGGTATGTAGTGACCCTCTTGCTCTGCCGATAATTTTATATACTTATATAGTAGCTGTATTATGATAGAGGTAGAGAAAACTAGGACATGTATCGAAGGGTTTATTTTAATAAGCAATAAAATTATCAATGTAAAAATTATTTACTAATTTATTAATGCTTTAAAATATGCTAAAAAATGAATACATGGTAAAAAAATCAAACAAAATTATGTATAAGTATATTGTAAATATACATGGAAAAATTTCAAAAAATTATTATAGTTTTTCAACAGGACTTCATTTTTTCATTCATTGTGATTGTCTTGACGAGCAGTAGCTCGAGATTTTGCATTTCTCAACCATGTTTTTATTATTGAGGATATTCCGTCATCTGTTGCTGCTTTGTCATGAAATTTGACAGCCTCTGAAAATATATACACACAAGTTAAAATTGAAATACATAAATAAAAATAAATGAATAATAATTCATTATTGAATTATAGGTGTATATCTATATCTATATCTATATATATATATATATATATATAGACTAAATAAAAGTTTAATTAAATTACCTAGAATGACAGAAGAAATTTCTAAAGAAGATAATGTTTTTTTGCCATGGGCCCCAAGCCAAGTGTAATTTGAGGCTATATCATTTGAAAAAAATCCGCCTTAATAAATTCAGTGTTAAGCTTTTCATATTAGTGCCTCCAATTTTTTTCAGAAATGATATCTAAATAAATAAAAAATGTTTTTATTTTTATTGAAATTATCAAGTTTACAATATGCTAAAATCAATTGTTTACCATGAATGCTTTTCCATTTTGGTTTTGTAGAATATTTTCTATAAAATCAATATCATTTTCGTCTATAATGAACGGCTTCTTGGAAAGCATTGTTTTCAGCTCTTCATTCTCAAAATATATTTCTACATTTTGTGGAGAATTATTTACCATTTGAGACAAATTGGTCATAATCGTATTAAGTTTTTCCTGCATTTCAAGTAAAGTTATTTTAATTTGCATGATGTCTCTTTGTAGTTTTTTTACCTAAAAATACAAAAGTTTATTATTTAAGCATTTTCAATTATTTCAGGTGAATGTTCAACAAAATTGGATTTATCAATCTGGAATATTTTTGAATAAAATGATAAATAAATAAAAATCTTTAAAATATATTATTTTAGTATAAATTATGTTCGGTTACGTTTTAATATATAAATAATATTATTATTATAATAAATTAGTAAGCTCAAAAATATATATATTATGTAATGAATAATCCATTAAAAATATTAAAAACATAATAAGTGAAATATTTGAATTAATATATCTAAAAAACACACACCTCTTTTTGGGTAGGAAAAGGAGGTAATATTGAATCTCTTTTTTTGTAAGGTAGATCATCATCATCTGAGCTTGAATACAAATATTTTCTCTTTGGTATATCTCTCCGAAGAATATTAGGCTCATTATTATCAAAATCTGAATTTAAATCGGAAATTTCTTCAGCTTCTTTCAATTTACGCATTCCTTTTTCAAATGAATCTAAATAAGTAGAGGGAAAAACTAATAACAATTAGATGTTTTTTTCTGAGACGAGCTGTTTTAAATATCAATTGAAGTTTTTATTGAAGCAGTCCAAGGATTAATAAAAAGTTATGTTTTATTGGAAACCTTCCTTCCTTTTGAACCGACGTTTCGGAGGATCATTCCTCCTCTTCAAGTTTTAAAGGGGCAATGAAGGAATATATAACAATTACAATGATTGTTTTGTTTTTGAATGAATTTTTGAAAATTTTAACACTAAATATGTACATATATAATGTTTCTTTTTTGTTTTATATTTTTTTTCCTGCGTTGTTTTTTATATATGATTTTCATTGTTCTTGTATTGTTTGTTATATTTTTAATATTGTTTTTATATTTGTTTATATAAATTTGATGTTGTATTTTTATAAATCTATGCAAATTTTCTTGATGTGACACTAATACGTAGGTTTGACTTTTGTACTGGGAATGTTAATCTCTTTTTGTAAGTGGACTTCTAGTCCGTATAAATATCTAAATAAATAAATACATTCTATGGATGATTCAAAAAATATTTCTAGAACATCAACGAGCACTGTTAGAGAATACAAGAAGGAAAATTTGTATATGCTTTCTTCAGTAAAGCCCTTTGAATCCTGAAAAAAGAGGCAAGATCCTCCGAAACGTCGGTTCAAAATGAAGAAAGTTTCAAAAGTGTAAAAAGAAAAGTTTTATTCGGAATTGTCTTCGAATTTATCCTTGAGCTCACTTTCATCAAAATACCTAAACAAATATAATATATAAATCATACATAAATATCTACATTTTTTAGCAATAAAATGAAAAATGAATTCCTTATTTTTTTTTTTTAATTAATATTTTCTTTCTTAAACTTCATTTGATATTAAACTTAGGGAACGCGGTGTAGGTTTATAGTGAAACATTTTTAAAATATACTAGGTTGGAGTGGGTGGTGTTTCTCTCAGTGAGGAAAAATAAATAATGAAATGAGTTAAGCCATTTAATTTTTAAATTCTCAATATATTTCATGTTGTTAGCCCATCATTAGGAGTACGTCATTAGGAGTATAGTCGATGTACCTGTAGAACACATAATCCTTTTTATCGGGTGTTTATTCCAACTCTCTAAAGGATCCTCTTGATTTTTAACTGCTTTGTTGAATCTACTTTGAGAGAGAAATGATGGCCATCTAGATTCTTTCTGATCCTTTGTGAGCCATTTGCTAGGAATCAGCTGTATCGTTTTGTCAGAAAATTCAACTACAAAGTAGCTAGACATTCTGTAAAAATAATTATGATTAAATGAAGTGAGTCTAGGGCGAAAATTATAAGAAATTTTAAGATGGTTTACTTTTATAATAATTGATAAAAGAAATCTAATTTAACAGGGAAGTACACGGATACCTATTATTATTAAATTATTAAATTCAAATTTATTAGATTAGAACTATCCAGAAAGATATGACTCATATATATATTCAGTAGGTTGGATCCAGAGCCCACCTCAACCCACATAGCACGCGACACTTCGACGATCCTAATAGCTAGGTAAACGATTTTTTTTAAGATACAAAGAAAACAAAAAAAAAAGGAAATAACTAAATCAAAAAAAAATATATAAATTATTCTCATGTCTCAACTAGCCATGTAATATTTTTATAACCATATTCACCAGAATATATTTAACTTATTTTTTAGCTTTCGTATGTTAAGTTAAGCTACATAGATTTTTTTTTTTTTTTTAAATAATTAAAATTAAGAAGAAAAATTTATGGGATTTCTTAGTCTACTAATAAATCTGAGGTATTAGATAATTTTTATTTTATGTCATCACAAGTGTTGAATCCACCCCCTCCGAAATCTCAATGCGAATGCCGAATATATGCTATACCTACAGGCGATTGGGACTGGGATAGATTTTTCCACCCCCTCCGAAATCTCAATGCGAATGCCGAATATATGCTATACCTACAGGCGATTGGGACTGGGATAGATTTTTGGCTCTCGCATTGATTCCGGAGGGTTTGGATTTAACAAAAGTGATGACATAAAATAAGAATTATCCATATCGGATTTATTAGTAGACACTTTTCCATGATTTTCTTATAAAATTTATGTTTAAGAAAAAGTAATACTGGTAACTAAGGTATGGTCGTAACCAGCACGGAGAGGGAAGGTTTAGGGTCTTAGAAAACCCTCCTTCCCGAAATGATATAAAAAACGTTGAAATTTTACAGAATATAAATAAACGTTCAATCTAGACACAGGGCAGTGTGTCAGTCAAGTTCGCAAAAGAAAGCTGACGCACTGGCCATTGCGTATATTGATCCGAACCATTTCGAGCTACTTTCGACCCCCTCATAACTGAAAAACTATTAGACTTGCAATTAACCGTGCCTAATAAGCCCCTTTGAACACCTAGAATACCTAATTTTTCAAGTTATTAAAGGTATTACAAGTACCATTTTTATCACTCACTCATCACCTAAAGTACTTCCGCTGATCCTAGAATGCTGAAATAAGGCACACTGATAAAGTTTGGTGTACAATTAAAGGTAAAAATCGAAAAAACGAAACTTTCCCTTTTTCAGGACCTAAAATGAAGGGGGTGAAATTTATAGGCTTAATTAATATATAGTGAAATTACAATCAAGCTAGAATGCTGAAATTTGGCATACTGATAGAGATTGACGCATTAATAAAGGGTGAAAAACGGAAGCTTTCCCATCTTTAGGACATAAAATAAACAGACAAAATTTAACTGCCATTCAATTATTTAAGATAAATAAAAAGACTTTTCAAAAATTAATGATATTCCATCAAACACATAAATGTGAAGAAGCGTCAAGTTCGGTACAAACAAAGTTCGGGGTTGTACGCGTCGCTGATAAATTAAATCAGATCAGATCTAAACGGGTATCAAGTTCCATATAGTAAATATAGTTCCTTAAATCATAGCTATATAAATATACAACATTCTTCAAATGATTTAAAAGAAAACTTGGCAAGTTTTTTATCCAACTGAATTATTTATAGTATAAAATAGGACAACTAGCAAAAGTAAATTTTAAGCTTGTATTAAATATCATCACGTTAAACCTAATTTATTGGATATTATAACTTTCCAAGTTATAAATTTCAATATCAAAGAACATAACAATATTTGCTTTTAAATCAGTTGAAGAATGTTGTACATTACTTTAGCTGTTTTAACTGGAACTTGGTAGTTGGTACCCGTTCAGATCTCAACTCTGTCTGCGACGCCGATACTTAGTTTGTACCGAACTTGGCCCCTTTTTCACATTTAGGTTTTTGGTGGAATAAAATTTACTAAAAAAAAATACTCTAATAAAAAAACAAAAATAATAAAACAATCTGGGTATCAGGGAGGTGTCGCCCACAATATGAGTTTACAAAGAAGCGGCTTTTCATTTTGTCTTTCTTCAAGACATATCTTTTAAAAAAAGTAGTCAATTTATGAAAGCACCTTTTTTTTTTTTTTTTTGGCTTTTTCGACCTTCCTAGCCATAAGCCTCAATTACGATACTAGTTATATATTTTTTAAAAATTTGTCTCTAAATTCTCGGGGGTCCAGATTTTAGCTGGATGCTCCGAGTCGGATTCGAACTCCGGGTCCCCGGGTTAGCTCGCTGTCACGCTACCGCCTAGCCTACTGACCCCCCCCATGAAAGTATCTTAAAATTGATATAAAATAATTTTTTAAGTAATAATACTGTTTGAAAATCAAAATGTTTATTTTTTTTATTTTTAATAATTATTAATATTGTTGATTTTACAATTATTTATTTCATTGTAAAATTGAATCTTAATTAAGGCGCACAACAGCAGGTAAAAATTAGCAATAAAATGAAATAGAGAATCTCTTTTTTCTTAGGAAAATATATTTAGTTCTCAAATATTTTTTCCCCATTTTCACATATTTATATTGATCTAAACATAAACCAAATATGCCACTTCCCATCGGTGCCCCTTTGAAGTTTTCTCTGCTGAGTCAAGGTCAAGAACCAACCCATGTGGTTAAAATTTTTTGTTAAAAACGACAGCTTTCATAATTAAATATACATATATTCATCAACAAACTGATAAACAAATAAAAAATATAAGACTCAACGTTCCAATCAAAATATATGTGAACGAAATGTCGTGGGTTATATTTTTATGTGTTTATTAGTTTGTTGATGAATATATTAAAACTTGAAATGATGGAATTTAATATATTATAGTAAACTACTGTGCTGGTGAAACCTGTTAAATATTATAAATCTATATTTACACATACCTTTTAGGAGAAGTAGAATTATCTTCGAGGAGAATTATTATTAATGTCTGCTTTCTCGATGAGTGAACCATTGACTGAAGACTGGAAACTCAGCGACCGTTGCGAGTTTCAGTCAGAGGATTCCCGCCTGTGGCGACGGAAAAATTCCCGCCAATTGACAAGATATGAAAGATATCTTTAAGAAAATTGGAAGACCTTCTCAAAAAGATGTTGTCATTTATCATGATGTGTACCATAACGCATAAAAAGAGTCATCGTTGAATAAAATATGAAGATCGAAGGGTGAACCGTAACCTAATATTGTGTACACCTACATCCACTTCCACTTTCATTTCCAAGTAGAAGACAATAGATAAAGGGGAATTATCTAATGAATTCCAAAATAATTCCACATAATTCCAAAGACGGTGTACACCTAATTCCAATCGCGGTTCACCTCTCTATAAAGATATAATAAGATCAAAAAAAGTTTGAAAAATGTTTATAGAAAAATATGTTTTTTCCTTGTGGTTTTCTAAGTATTTCAAAAACGGTTTAACTAAACTATTAATATTATTATAATAAAAATTGATCGATTCGCTCAAATTCGTTTAATCGTTAATCGAAAATTTATTCCAAAAAGTTTGATTTATTTGAAAAGATGTTTATTAACACAATTTTTCGAACATTCTTAAGACTATCTTAACAAGTGCTCTAAAAGATATCTTCATGGCATATTTAAAGAGATTTGGAAGATATAAAATCATATATATGTTTAATTAGTATTTTACACTAAAAATTTAATTTCAAAGAGGTCTTTGAGATAAATTGTAGAGCATTCTTAAAGAGGGTTTGCCGTATTGTATAGAAGACATCTTAAAGTATTTTACACTAAAAGTTTAATTTCAAAGATGTTTTTAAGATAAATTGTAGAACATTCTTAAAGAGGTATTGGCATATTGTATAGAAGACATCTTAAAGTTATCTTTAACAATAATATTAAGATATAAGATCAGAAGATCAGAAAAGATCTGAAGAAGACGTTCCACAGGCGACATCTTAACCTATGTCACCCACACCTTGAACAATACTCTAGAGGCCGGAAAAAGAAACCCTCGCTGTAGCCCTTGATATCTCCAAAGCTTTTGACCAGGTTTGGCACAAAAATCTTCTTGCCAAACTACCAGCCTTTGGATTCACACCAACACTTCGCAAATGGATTGAAAGCTTTCTGACAAACCGAAGTATAAAAGTTGTGGTGGATGGAACATCTTCTGAATCGTTCTCCACAAACTCTGGTGTTCCCCAAGGCTCTGTAATCTCCTCCACACTCTTCCTTATTTATATAAACGACCTTATTGATCAAACGGCAAACCCCACTCATTGTTACGCCGACGATAGCACTCTACACGGCAAACCCTCTCTCCCGAATAATCGAATCAATATTGCCTCCTCAATTACTCTCGACCTAGACAAACTGAATAAATGGGGCTCTCAAAATTTAGTTAACTTCAATTCAAACAAGACTCAATGTTGTCTAATTTCTAGGCGCGAAAATAGAGATTTCCCTGATATTCACTTCGATTCGAATACCCTGAAAATGTGTGACAGCCTATCCATGTTGGGCGTCTCTGTCGCATCTGACCTGTCTTGGAATGAACACATCTCCTCTGTGGCGAAATCTGCAGCAAGGAAGATTGGCTTCTTATTCAGGTCCAAGCGATTTTACAAACCCCCACAACTTCTCACCATCTACAAGGCCCAAATCCGCCCCTATCTCGAATACGGCTCTCATCTGTGGAGAGGAGCCTCAAAATATTCTCTTGCTACCCTTGATGCAATTCAGAAACGAGCCGTCAGGCTAATTGACGATTCTACCCTCACCGACTCCCTCGACTCGCTGGCTCATCGAAGAGATGTCTCCGCCCTTTCCTTTTCTATAGATACTATCACGGCAGGTGCTCTGATGAGATAAAATCAATAATTCCCCCCAAAGCATGCTTTGCACGCAGCACACGTTTTGCCGACTCCCAACACTCTTTCGCGGTCAAATTAGAAAAGTGCCGGACCACTTCATTCGCGAATTCATATATCCCCATGACGTCAAGGAACTGGAACTCTCTCCCAGCCTCTATCTTTCCCAGCACCTATGATCTTCAAACCTTCAAAACCAGGGTGCATAGACACCTACGTCTACACCCTCTCACTTAAACAACTTTCCCTTCTCTTCGGTAATGCAAGGGTCTTTCGAGATCCATAGGGGCTACATCTTTACTGGTGCACCCCTTCTTGCATTCGATTGCATTAAAAAAAAAAAAAAAAAAAAAAAACCATGGACACGCCATACATTTTAATTCATGAGTTTAACGTCTGACAACATTAATCAGTGATCATTGTTAACAATTTCATAACACAAAGTCTGTTTTTCCTTGGGTATTCATGTCCAGTTTTGTGCCAGAAAAAGAGCATATGCGGGAAGCTCTGCTTTTCTGCTTCAGTTTGAAGAAATCTGCTGCCGAATCGCATCGAATGCTTGTGGAGGCCTATGGCGACAGTGCTTTATCGGAAACGACCTGCAGGGATTGGTTTCGGCGGTTCAAAGATGGCAATTTTGACCTGTGGGACAAGAAGCGTGAAAATCGGCCCAAGAAGGTTGAGGACCATCAATTGCAGGCTCTTTTGGACGAGGACGATACGCAATCGCAGAAAATGCTTGCCGAGCAATTGGGTGTTACTCAACCAGCCATTTCTAAGCGGCTACGTGCTATGGGAAAGGTTCAAAAGATCGGAAAATGGGTGCCGCATGAATTGAACGACAGGCAGATGGAGCGACGCCAAAACACATGCGAAATCTTGCTTGCCAGACAAAAAAGAAAGTCGTTCCTGCATCGGATTGTGACAGGCGATGAAAAGTGGGTATATTTCGAAAACCCTAAACGCAAAAATCATGGGTTGACCCCGGCCAACCATCAACATCTTTCTCAAGACCAAATCGCTTCGGACGGAAGACGATGCTGTGCGTTTGGTGGGATCAGCAGGGAATCGTTTACTATGAGACGTTGAAACCTGGTGAATCTGTCAACGCAGACCGCTACCACCAACAACTGATCAAATTGCACCGTGCTCTGAGTGAAAAAAGACCGTATTATCAACAAAGACATGGAAAGCTGATTTTTCTCCACGACAACGCACCATCGCACACGTCAAAAATGGTCCAAATACCGCGTTAGAATCAATTTGGTTGAGGTCTGAAAATTCGGTCTATTAAAATCTCAAATAATATTATTTCATATTCGCGATTTGATTATAATTTTAGATAATCCTGTGATAATCTGTTTACCTCTCATATATCACAAATAACGGGCATAATTTTAATAATCTTCTTTGAGCTTTTGGTATAGGCAAAACATTGAACTTTTTCATATAAGCTAATTTAAGGTTTATTTTTACGCGTTTTCGGTTCACTTAAATAACCTCAAATAGTATCTTATTTGTTTTAATTAGTTTTGAAATAATAAAGTTTCCTTAAGAAACATTATTATCTTAAAATCTAAATATTTTTATATATTGATCTATATAAACATTGTTCTTTTGAACATCATTCTTAGTAGGTATTCACCTTATTTTATTTTTAGATATTTAAATACTGCTTTTTATATAGTACTTATTATCATTTATTTTTGTAATAAAATTATTTCTTTTATTTATATAAAATTAAAATTGCTAGGTTAATTTTGAACTTAGGTCAAATACACAACTTTCTGTTTTTATATTATTCCTTAATTCCAATTCAAACTATTTTCAGATAAAACAAAACCAGCTCGGTTATTATATATATAGAAATATATATTATAATAATCCTCGAACCTTCTTTCTTCGGATCAAACTGAATAGAAGGATTAATCATTATTTTAGTCATCTTCTTTCAGATCTGTTGTTAATTATTCTTTTAAGGATTTTTAACTGGCGACCACCTTTGAGAGTCAATCACGGTCTAGTATTCTCATCATTATTATAAATTCAAATTAAATTCACTAAAATCATTTTCAGGTGTTTTTACCTTATTCAGGCGTTAACAGATGGGATGCCAGACATTTAGAGAGGTCAAACAGCTGGCGGGGGACAGAGTCGAGTGGAGACGGATTGTTGCATCAAACCAGTCTTAGGACTGTATACTCAATGATGATGATGATTAGATAGCTCGTCCACAAAAATTTGGTATCGCACAGACTAACAGACAAACTAACAGACATTTCACTTATTGGGCTTTTTGTAGACTAAAATTCCATAGTTTCGTCCAATTTTTTAATCAAAATATTTTCAACCGTTTTTGAGATATTTCGAAAAAAAGAAGCAAAAAAATCACTTTTTTCATGCACGATTACAATACTTGACCATGATAAAGTAAAAAATAATAATACAAAAATTAAATCTCGTAAAAGCACTTCTCAAAAGTAAAATGTTATTTCTTTTTACTTTTTTTTTTTATATAATTGAATACTAATGTTATAAGTAAGTAGAGCAAAAAATAAATGTTACTTCATTTATATTTTATAAAATAAAAAAATGTGTCTTTTTTTAATAAACCATTAATTAATGTCTAAACCATGTGGCTCGCTTTGAAACAGTTTTATAAATTTGCGGCTCCCAAAGTTAAGGTTAGTGGCCACCCCTGATATATACATTTAACTTATTTTATTCCTTCTCAAAAACGAAATAACACCAGAATCACACAAAAAACCAAACCAATTTTTTAAGCCCTGAAGAAGTCAACAAAGTCGACGAAACGTTTGCAATAAAATATAAATTATCTGCATAAAAGAGATAGTCCTTATTTCCCTATAAGTACTTTAATAATTAAATATTAATATAAGAAATAAATATAGTTCATTAAAAAAGTAATCTCTTAAATGGATATTTGAAAAATTTATCTTCACTGGCTAAATAAACTATGGGTACATTAGAAATTAGAACATAATATCAGGTGTCTGAAGTTGTTCTTTTCCAAATTAAGAAAAAGAATTTTAATTTATATTAAGATTTCAAAGAAATTCTCAAAAGACTTTTTAAGTAAATGAACCGTTCAAGTAAAATATTTTTATTAAATTATTCTGACTGTTAATTCTACATGTGTCGTTTAATATAATAGTAGTGTAACTCCATTTTTTTGCTTAATGGTATGACATTTAGTCATATCTTGCATTATAAAAGAGAAGTAACTCCAAATATTGCATTAAAAGCCCATAAAAGGCACTAATAGTTTACTCAGGGAAGTAAAAGTGTAGAACTAAAACTCCAGAAAAAAAGTTTAAGTTCATTTATTTAATTAGTTTTAGCTTTATTTTGTAAGTTACAACAAATAAAATCTTTGATTTGTACTAAACAATAAAAAATAAAAAACACTGTCTTTATTTCAATATATGTACATCAATTTACAAAAAGCCCGTTGTCTCCGAATTCACTTTCATGGAGTTACACCACTATTATAATATACGACACATATCTAGATATTATTTTATTAATTTAAATAAAAGGAGAAATTGTGTACTTGGCAGGATTTGAACCTGCGATCTTTCTTGTATATGCACGTCAAAGTCTAAATAGTAAATAGACATGTACAAAGGGTAAGAAATTTCTGTTGATATTGACAGAGCCTTCTGAATTAGATTGCTTTGAGAGATGTCATTTTAGAAATTCTAAGACCCGGCAGAGTGGTTTGTAAGTGGTGAGCTTGCAGAATCCCTCTTTAGCCTCTCTAGAGCGCTACCGAGCCTTTCAAAAATAGAGAGGATGAAGAAATTAAAAAAAAATCATTTTCAGATTAAATCTTGATGCTATCAAAGAAAAGGAAAAAGAATTGTTAAGTTAAAAATGATTTTGACAGAATATTTTTCTAAAGAAGCCGTCCAAAGTACCAATCAAAATCAGATATAAGGATATTGATTGAAGATTATTAAATATGATAAATGATTAAATTAAATGGAATTTTTCTGAACCTAATAGGAAATATAATAATTATAATTCTATTCGTGAGAAAGTCTTTGTCAGTCAATAGATAGGTAATAAAACTAATCTAGAATTAGATTTAAGGGGCTTCGGGACTGTTTATCATTTTTATAATAAAATTCTCAAATTTTTACCATCGAATCATTGATGTATTAAATATTAATTCCCGAAATTTGAAGTTGATCGTCTGTTCCATTACCGAGAAACAAATTATTGAAAATTGTCCTTTTAACATGGAAGTAAATGGACCAAGCTTTTAAAAAGGCTATAACTTCTATACAAATTATACAATTTTCAACAAATTTATACAGATCAATAATTCAACTTTTATGAATCGAATGATACATTTTTCATTAGATTTGCAGTCCAGTTAATTAGTTATTCATAACTGTAAAAATAAAAAGTTATTTGCAGCCAACAGAATATAACAAAAGCATAAGTGTAGAATTCCAACTTTATTTGTTGAAATCGTTTTTGTGTTAAATAAATGTTTTTATAATGAGAAAAAAATATCTCAATATTCTTTTTATTAATATTATCAAAACAAAGATTTTTTAACCTCATTATTATCAATTTTTTTATTAAAAAATTTAGTGGGCAGAAGTTGTCACTCTGCAGAAATACAAAAGATTTTTTCGAAGATCAATAAGATATAGATTAGCTGTCCCGAACTCCATTAAGTGAGTTCTTTGTAAAGAAAATTAAAAAACTTAAAAAGAATTTGATAATGAACTCACAATAAATTAATAGTCTTATAGCTCTTCGTAACAATGAGCCCTCTTAGTAAACGAATCAGCTCTTTAGCTTGCTGACTTTAGCTTGGAGACAGAACCCTATTAATATCAAAAAAATCTTTTTCTTTCTTTCACATCATTATAATTCGTAAATTAAATAAGATACAAGTTGAAATTTACAAGCTATAAAATCCTATTAAAATATTGAACTGGCAATGATTTCGGAGGGAGTCAAAAATAAAAAATAAAATATTTATTTATCATGGGTGTAAAAAATCTCTGTTAAGATCTCAAAAAGAAAAATTAAACTGAATTTTTAATAATTTTATTCCATTTAAAATGACGGGCTAGGAGCTCAGATTGCCCGAGGGTGTAGCCTTTTTGTTTACGGAGGGTTGAAGCCCCCTCATGACACAATTTGTCCTTATATATAATCTGACCTCTAAGCCAATTCACCCTATGACACATATATAAACACATATATTTAAAATAAAAAAAAATCCCATAGAATCTGGCTAAATGGGCTTTGTTCCCGAGGTCATAAAAAAAATTGAAGGCGTCAAAGTACTCATTTTTACACGATTTTCGTACCTAAAGAGATTTCCAAACCAGTGATTTTAAATTATGACAAAATAAGAACGATATTTCAAGTTTTTCGAGAGTTGTAATTGTTTTTCTTATATTCACAAATTTCATTTGATCTTAGGTCAAGCAACCCTGATGTAAATGGTAGAGAGAGTGGCTAAGTATATTAATTTAACCTCCATGACTAGAATTTATTAATTAAATTATTTATTGTTTAATTTAATTTCTCATTTTTAACATTTTATAAATTAAAGGGTTTATTTAGTCCTATAAAATAAATAAATATAGAAATTTTAGACAATAACATTATTTATTTGTAACATTTATGGAAACCGGTGTTGGTTTATAGTGAAACATTAAACAAAGGAGTTTTAAAGGTTTGTATTGGTGTTTCACAAAAAAATAAAAATAGGAAAATTAAAAAAAAAATTTAAATAACATTTTTTGAATTTTATTGAATACTATATATATTTTGAGTTTTTATCCAATCATCAGGAGTTTGTACAAAAGTCTTATATAGTGTAGGTATTCAATAAAACTCAAAAAATTTTATTTAAAAATTTTTTAAAATCTTTTTATTTTTTTGTGAAACACCACTACAACCCTTTAAAACTCCATTATTTATTTGATAGATTTACTAAACAGTTTCGGTCACCACTGGTAGACCATCTTCTGTAGTTGGTTTAGCTAGTTTTACGGACAAGATGTCCAATACAGAAAAAGAAACATATATTTACAGGATACAATATTAAAACAATATAGATATAATACAATAAGAGGTAGGTATCGAAAAAAATAAACTTATTACACTGATGTGGTTTTTAGAATGTGGCCAATGATTTTAAGATGATTTTTTAATGAAAGCAAAGATTTAAGTATCTTTTTGAGTGTCTTTATTTGAAAAAAGATGGAAATTATTTTAAAAATCAACACAGACCTATAATATTAATAAATGAATTTAACTTTAAGGACCAATCATAGATTTTAGAGATAATATTATTACATTGCATATCAGAGAGGTTGATTTTTTAAGTTGGTGAGGAGTTGTGCTGGAAAGGTCAAGATAGTAGTCAAGTAGTACTGAAAATTGAAACATTTTATTATATTATTGTATACAATTACATACACAAAATAAAAACCATACAATTTCACATTTTTAGATGACAATTTCGTTCAAGATTTGGAATTTATCACTCTGCATATTATATAATCTCATTCTTAATTTATTAACATGGATATTTCAATAAATTTGAATTAATATATAATTTATAAAGAGTTGTCAATGATTTTAGAGTCTAATTTGAACTGATGATCAATTAAATATCTTTTTATTATTATATTTTACTATTATTATTGTTGTTGTAGAATGTTGAGGTATTTCCGAAATACCTCAACATTCTACAACAATAATACATACAAACGGAAACTTTGGCTACAAGATCACTGTGGACCTTTTCCACGAGTCTCCATTAACTTATTATATTTTACAATCAAATCTTAATTTATTATGTAACAAACAACAATAATCCAGAGTTTATTAAAAGTTATAGATTGATGTATAATTTGAAGGTTAGGTGGGGGATGAATTTGATAAATGAAGTGATTGCTGAAAATCGCAATCTAACAATTATTATTTTCATACTTTGTAAACATTCTCAAATGAAATCGAGTCAAATTTAAAAGAAAAAAGAATCGAATAAGCTAACATTATGATACCCATTAGAAATTTCAATTAATGGGAAGACAAAAATAAACAAATCTCAGGATTATTTCAATTCTTTAAATTATAATCATATTTTTTCTCCAACGCTAATTAAATTACAATAATTAATATTAAGATTATTTCAATTATTCCGCAAAATATATCGGTTGTTTAAATAATTTAAATATTTTTTTATCTAATGAAATATTAGTTTAGTGGATTTCCCATTTATTTACTCGTTTGCTCTAGTTGGTTGACGATGCGCTTTAATATTTTAATCCTGTAAATTGCAGAGAAGTGAGAATTTCAAATATAATTATATAAATACAACTCTACTATTTTAAAAACATATACCCGGATCGTACATTTTTTTTATACAGGGCGGGGTATAAGTGATCTACTCAACAAGATTTTGAAGTGGTATAAAAAATGAAAAATTTAACTAGAATAAAAATTTTTAAGAAAAAAATAAACCGACTTCAGAAATTAAGTGCAACAAATATAAAAATACACTAAAAGGTATAAAATAATTATTATCTTATTTAGTTACAACTAAACGACGAAATATTAACACGAAATTACTTTTTAAAGTCGGTGCCAAACAAACTATACCTATAAGCGAGCGTACCCGCCAAACGTACTAAGTAAGATCCGTCGAGTGCGATTCATAAAAGGTATATGTTTGGCACCAACTTCAAAAGTGATTTCGTGTTAATGTTTCGTCGTTTAGTTGTAACTAAATAAGATAATAATTATTTTATACCTTTTAGTGTATTTTTATATTTGTTGCACTTAATTTTTTGAAGTCGGTTTTTATTTTTTTCTTAAAAATTTTTATTTTTCTCTTTTTAGTGATGTTATTAATAGTGATTATATCATCAGAACTTGACCAAATTAATATGACACCATCCCTAAGACACCCCCTTTCGGATAAAGAAGAACCATCGAAATCGGTTCATAAACGGGGAGGTTAGGTCTAAACAAACCTAAACAAACCTAATAAAAAAGGTCTAATACCTATGAAAAAATCGAAAAAAAAGATGGGACCAATCGGAAGCTAGACTGGACCCAATGCAAAGAAAATTTTCAAAATCGGTTGACAATTGGCGGAGATATGAGGTAGCATAGGCACAAAAAAAAAAAAAAAAAAAAAAAAAAAATTCAATCGAATAGAGAACCTCCTCCTTTTTTGAAGTCGGTTAAAAAACTGAATATATTTTTGAAAAGAACAAGATATATACATATATATATATATATATATATATATATTTTAATGTGTTTTAAACATTAACAGACAAAAAAGTGTGGAGGGGGGGGGGGCCAAAAATGAAAATTCTAGCCCTTTCCGTCTCAAACTCAACCAAATATTTTGGGGAGACATACTCTGATAATTTCTGGGAGGCTAATAGAAATGCAAAAAACTAAATCCACCCGAATATATAAAAAATGTTTTTTCAAAATATTTCTAAAAAAATAACTGAAAACAACATGTATTTAATTATTCTCAATTAGTATTGTAATTTTTCGATTTATCCTTTTGCTTTGGTTTTTTGAACTCAATTTATTTAAGGATAAAGCTTTGGTGTTTTTATTTTTTCGACCAAGTTAATAAACATGAAGGCGTCTTTTAAGTTTAGACCACCCATGTTGTAATTAAATTGGTCTATATCAAGTAATATAATGGAACCGTTTTCAAAGTTAAAAATGAAAATCCTAACCTTTTGACAAAAATCAAACCAAATTTTGTGTAAATATTCTGTGGACCCCCAGAAGGCTAGAAATGCAAGAACTAAGCTATCTAAAATGGGGTCAAAGAAAAAAATTCTAGCCCGCTATCTATAAATTAAAAAAAGAGATAATTAGGTTTGGATTTTTTTGACAAGTGTCCATTAGGATGGGCATTATTTTTTTACCATTACATTTTTTTCGGGTCAGAGCTCAAATTATGAGATATGGTAAGAAAATAATTTGTACAAAATTTGAGATCGATCGGATAACGCGAAGAAAATTTGAAAATTTGAAATTTAAGAATTTTTGCACTATTCGATTAGGCACTATATTTTGTTATACGTCGTAAAATTGAAACAATGAATAAAATCATCGTTGGCCTTGAAATTAATAAAAATTATCTTCTGAAATCCAGTCCTTAACTTTGTCATTCAACCATTATGAATAAACACGGAGCAAAAGAAAAGGCGTACATCGAGAAAATTTGAAAATATAGCTGTTCTACGTTGTCAAATATATTAATATTATTAATAAATTAATTAATATTAATAATATATTAATGTTTTCTTCACAACACATTTGACTCGGGTGGGTCCTATCTTCGAGCTTTTCTCTTTCTTAGATTTTTCCAGTGTATTATTTTTTCTAATTATATATCAAGAACCTCCTCGTTAGTAATTCTTTCTACACATCTTCAAGATTCTTCAATAGCATAAATAATTAAATAAACATAAAATGAAATAGACAGCGTCTCAATCACTATACATATCTACTTTATCGTTTTCAAGTATGAGCTGTCACAAGCAAGTTATTCATTTCCTTATTATTGTATAAATAAACTTTTAATCTATAAGGAATATTTGACAGCCTCAATTAGAAATTATCAACATTTCCAATCTCAATACTCCTATATAATAAAATTATAATTTTCATTTTTGCAAAATTTAAAAAATTATTATATTGAATCGAAGAAAACCCACATTGATTACTCTCAAATACACAATATGTAAAAAATAAAAATCTAATCTTTAAATCCAATTATTTATTAGACAATTATTCGACTGGATCCTACCCCCTCGTGCTCTATATTTAGTTCCCATTTTTCTGTTACAATTAGCTGGAACATTTCTCGGTGGGCTCACCTCGCCCCTAGGGATCTCAAATGATTAAAATGTCAGTACATATATCAAAAGAGATAAGGCCGTGGAAGTTATAGGCCGGTAATGCCAACGGCGGGCTGTAATTAGGGCGGAGGGTCGGGCGCTGGGGAGCCCTACATAAATGCAGGATATACATTATGTAGTCCAATACGTGCATGCTTTTATGCCGAGTGGGATTTGAATTTTTTGTTTTCGTCTGTTAAGAATCATTCTTCATTCTGGCCAGACCCAAGGGTCGTCTGAGTCCGTGCAAGAGGGTGAATAAGGGTCGGCCCTAGCGGCTTTTATATAATTAGCTAAATTACGGACTAAAAAACAGTAAGCAGTCTGTCCACATAATAAAAGTTTCTAGTTCATTTATTATTCTTTGTGTGATCAGAAAGGCCATGATAAACAAGAATTTTATCCAATATAGCAGAACAAGCGAAAATAATTATTAATTACAAACAAGCCATGCGAGAATCAAATTGCACACTAATTGGGTTTGAGAAATTTTTCCATAAAGGTATATATAGGCAAAAAATGCATACACTCTACTTTATTTTCATAATAAAATTAATTTTACAGTAGATGCATCGGGACTGTTCTGAAATTCGTGATTTTTTATAAATTTATTTTTTATGCATTTGATGTATGAAAGAGTTTACCGCGAAGGTAGCACCTAGAGACCTTTTCAATGACAAAAAAGAAGAAAGTTTAGGTAAGAGGTGAGGTGGAGGTTTCTACTGAACTCAATTTAAAAATCAAAAAAGCGACCAAGGAAATTAAGACTATATTAATTGAAATTCAAGGATAAAAGATTGAGATGCTTAGTTCGACTAGATTACCACTAGAACGAAGATGTATAATTAATCTTTAGCTAAATTACAAATTAGCACTCTTAGAACTTGTCCGTTGGATGATCGATCGGAAATAGTTTTTGGCTCCTTGTTTCAATGTTTTTTACTTTATCCAATGCGAAGGGGTTGTCAAGCTTGAGTTGTTTACCATAAAAGAATTTTTTGATTTTTTATTTTAAGTCGATTCTTCTGCGTTTTCAGTAAAGGTTGCCATTAATACTAGTCAAAAGATCAAAAATGGAACGCAATAAGGTTATTTCCCTAGTATGAGATAAGAATTAATCGTTATTTTTTATTTTAATTTGATTCCTCCGCATGTCTTCAGCAATGGAATTACCAATAATAATCGAAGCGTCAAAAATCTAATGTAGAATTGTTATTCCTCAAGTATTAGATGAGAATCGATGGCTATTTTGGATTTTAAGTCTATTCCATCCATGTCTTTAGCAATGGTTACTAATAATAATCGAAACGTCAAAAATCAAATGTAGAATAGTTATTTCTCGAGTATTAAATGATAATCGATCATTATTTTTTAATTAAAGTCAACAAGAACTGCAAATTGCAAGTGATATCTGATTAATAATAAAGGAATAAACATATTAATATTTCAAATGAATTTGGATAAAGTTTAGCAACAATCCGTTGCAGTTTATTTTAATTTTAAACGTTATTTTGAGGTACCTCTCAAAACATTCGAAATAGATTAACGATAGAAGGGTTTGAACAGACTGTAAAAGATATATTTACGAAGAAGGCAAACTAATCAGAGTCTAGCTTAAGCTAAGTAGAGGGGGCAGAATTTCAACCGTCGCGTCGCTTATCAATCAGGGAAAGTTTAGAGCTCAAAAACCCGTGGGTGCTAAGGGTTATTTTGGAGGGCAAAACACCTGGGAAGGAAAATACCTAGATTGGAGTATTTTCCCCGGATAATGAAAGACTTGGGATTTAAAATTTTTTAAAAATTGTATGAGTTAGTATAAGATAGAATAGAGTGGAATCATAAACAGACAAGACGCATAGAAAAATACATGTAATTGCATAGTTCATAGTATATGAATTCCTAGTAGGGCTTGCAAAATCCTGATAAATTTCAAAACTCGGTTTTCGGTTTTTCGCTAAGTGAAAAACTTGTTAACAGGCTTTTAGTCGGATTTTTTTAATAAAGTATAACTATAAATGTATTTTTCAAAGTACTTACTTAAAATTCAATATATACCTACGTAGATTATGTATTTAAGAAAATTTAATATTTTCGCAGTTCTTACAACATAAAATAATATTATTTTTTTCTATCTTTTTAAATTTATTGACACTCAAATTCCACTTACCCTACTTCAAGCTTTTTATTTACCACTTAAGGGAGTTCGGGACAGCTTATCTATCTGGTTGATCTTCAAAAAAATTTTGTATTTCTGCAGAGTGACAACGTCTGCCTACTAAATTTTTTAATAAAAAAAATTATTAATAATGAGGTTAATTTCGAATAAAAATCTTTGTTTTGATAATATTAATAAAAAGAATATTGAGATAATTTTTTTCTCATTATAAAAACATTTATTTAACACTAAAACAATTTCAAGAAATAGAGTTGGAATTCTACACACTAGTGCTTTTGTTATATTCTATTGGATGCAAATAACTTTTTATTTTTACATTTATGAATAACTCAATTAACTAGACTGTCAAATCTATTGAAAAATGTATCATTCGATTCATAAAAGTTGAATTATTGATCATGTATAAATATGTTTAAAATAGTATAATTTGTAATAAAGTTATAGACCTTTTAAAAGCTCGGTCCATTTACTTCCATGTTAAAAGGATAATTTTCAATAATTTATTTCTCGGTAATGAGACAGACGATCAACTTCAAATTTCGGGAATAAATATTTAATACATCAATGATTCGATGGTAAAAATTTGAGAATTTTCTTGCAAAAATGATAAACAGTCCCGAACCCCTTAAACATTGCTCGTTCGTTTATATAATGTACGCCAAATCCTAACTTTTTTCCTTTTATTTGAATTTAAATAAATTACATTATAAATACTTCATGCGAAAATACCAGTAGAAAAATATATTTATTACATTTCACTTGAAAAAACAATGAGTGTAATTGACTTTTGGTTTTTGGGGATAATCCAGGGTTTTATAAGGTTAGGTGAATTTTTAATTATGCAAACCGATTAACCGGTTTCGATTTTAACCAGATTGCAAGTCCTAGTTCCTAGCTAGTACGAAAGCCTAAAATTGAAAGAAAAAGAAGATTTCGTCATGAGCTACAAAGTTCAAGCGAGAGGAGTTAAAATGAGATAAAGTTATCTCGAGTTTTCACTATGTGAAGGCGCCGAGTTGCATAATATATTTATATTATTTATGCTTTGAAATAATTAATTCAGTTTAACTCTCTCTCTCCTCTCAGCATTTGATATGAATATTTTTTCATTATATCTATTACTTACATGGATTTAAAAATTCTTGTAACCTGAAATAGAAAACTAAAACGCTTTATAACCTTCGTAATAAATAATTCAATCTTAATTTCCTCTTCTCTCCATGGGAGGTATAACCGGAAGATAAGCCCAACATTTATTAGTACTTTATTCAAATAATTATGATGGTAGTTATTCATACCTACAAAGCAACAACCAGACTTTACGACATCTTTGGAAGAAGAAAGTTTATTCAATCTATCTATGAATAAATTTATTATTTACTGAGAAGATAAATTTGTTATTGGTTTTAATGAAGACGTTTACCAAGATATTTTTTTTTTTTTTTAAGAATTTGGTGAGAATTCACAGATATGAATATCTCCAATATCTGCAGGTTGCAGACATTGAATGACATACATTTGAGGAGTTGAGGACACATCACAACGAATTGCTGATTGAGAATACACAGGACACAAAGAAGGCATAAGAAATCCCGCTTGTCTACAAACATACGAAATATCCAAAAAGCAGATAAGACTGCACTACAATAGTATTACTGAGATTCTGTGTAAACAACTGTGCACAGAGGGCACACACACAAAGGATGAGATGAGAATTCTGAATCTAGCAGTATCTGAGAAATATATACGAATTCTTCCAATCCTTCTGTCTAGTTTTTTCCATGAAGATGAAGGTTTCCTAGCATACGAAATATTTCCATGAAGGCCTCAGAATGCCCTCTATTTGCCCACTACAGAGTCTAATTTCCCTGACATCCCATCCAAGATTCTAGCAGATATTATCGAATCATCTTTGCTGCATACTTGTATTCTTTCCTATCCATAGACATGATGGGATGAAATTTGATACACATCAGATTTTATTATAGACTTTTCAAATTGCACAGAAGGAGAGATAGACACACTGTGACTTCAATTCACTTGCTGACTTCACAAACTTGTTTCATCTGATTCTGACACACAATTATCTCACCTCAAAGGAGTTCAACTCACATCTATTTATCATCATCCAGTATGACAATGAAAACTGAGAATGCTGTCTTTTCCTGAAATTGATATTCGGTTATTCGAAGATACACATGCCTGGAAGAATTTGACATGGATTTTGCTAATAATAATAATGAGAAATAATTATAAAATAAGACATATTTCTGAATTCTAGAGAATAACAGAAGTAATCATGAATAATATTCTACTTTGAGAAAGATTGAATTGACTATTGTCTACTTAAAGGTATGAAGATAACTTTTAAAACCTGGCTGAATGAATGAAACACGGAGAAGAATAATTTTGATTATGAAACAACTAATAAAAATATCTTATGAAGATGGACGTAGAGGATTTAATCTTTCTGTCAGCCCAAAACTTGAATGTATACTTACCAAATTGCAGAGCTGTTTTCAGAATATAACCAAGATACAAATATACAAACAAATATATATATATATATATATATATATATATATATATATATATATATA